>CAUYRT010102705.1:0-16183 GCA_963574885.1 Lepilemur ruficaudatus | reverse complement strand
TTTTTTTTTTGAGACAGAGTCTCACTTTGTTGCCCGGGCTAGAGTGAGTGCCGTGGCGTCAGCCTAGCTCACAGCAACCTCAAACTCCTGGGCTCAAGCAATCCTTCTGCCTCAGCCTCGCAAGTAGCTAGGACCACAGGCATGCGCCACCACGCCCGGCTAATTTTTTTTTCCTATATGTTTTTAGTTGGCCAATTAATTTCTTTCTATTTATAGTAGAGACGAGGTCTCGCTCTTGCTCAGGTTGGTCTCGAACTCCTGACCTTGAGCGATCCGCCTGCCTCGGCCTCCCAGAGTGCTAGGATTACAGGCGTGAGCTGCTATACCCAGCCTGTTTTTTTTTTTTTTATTGTTGATTTTTAAGAGTTCTTTGGATATTTTGGATGACAGTCCTTCACCAGACATGTGTTTGAAAAGATTTTCTCGTAGTCTGTGGGTTATCTTGTCATTCTCTTAACAGTCTGTTTTACAGAAATTTTTAAATTTTAATGTAGTCCATCTTGTCAATTTTTTCTTTCATGCATTGTGCTTTTGATGTTGTATCTAAAAACTCATTGCCAGCTGGGTGCTGTGGCTCATGCCTGTAATCCTAACACTCTGAGAGGCCAAGGCAGGAGGATTGCTTGAGGCCAGGAGTTTGACACCACACTGAGCAAGAGTGAGACCTTCATCTCTACAAAAAAATAGAAAAATTCGCCAGGTGCGGTAGTGCTCAACTGTAGTCCCAGCTACTCGGGAGGCTGAGGCAGGAGGATCGCTTGAGCCCAGGAGTTGGAGGTTGCTGTGAGCTAGGCTGACGCCACGGCACTCTAGCCCAGGCAACAGAGTGAGATCCTGTCAATGAATGAATGAATGAATGAATGAAAATAAAAACTCATTGCCAAACCAAGGTTACCTAGATTTTATTTATTTAAACACAATTTGCACAGTAATGTTATAACCTGTATCCAGCAAACTTCTAGTAAAGTTTTAATTATCAGCTCTCTGAAGAAAAAAAAAACAGACTACATAACAGTTGCTGATTTCTGTGGTGTAAATCTTCCCACACTGGCCAATTTCAAGGTATCAACCTGACATCATGGAATACAGAATTGGAAAGAGATGTCACAATTATTTCTCATAAACCCATATGAGCCAACTCCAGCACACTGCTCATGTATGATAATTCAAATAATCTGAAGTTTTACAAGCTTTTTCTGCTCTTTTGTTTCCATTGGTTTTCTCTGAAGGCTTTCTGTCTTCCCTATTTTTCACTGTGAGATGTTCATTTTCTTTGGAAAATTATCTGTGAGAATTCTTAGAGGCCTGGGATAAAGACATGTTCCTTTAGAGAGCACTTGCTTCTGCCAAGCACCTGAGGGCACCACAAGCCTGGTGCCTGAGGATTCCTCAGCAACTGAGGGGAAGTGAATTTGGACTATATACCAGACAGCCTGCTGGTGAGCACCACTTCTGATGGGGGTTTAATCTTCTTCCCTCTCCTCTGCTCTGGGCCAAAGCAAATTTCCTACGGTCCTCTGCTCTTGAGGGTGTGGTGCAGGTGTGTAAGAACATTGAGGTAATCAGATTATCCATCCCCCCCCATCTTGCTTTCCAGTGGCTGCTGTAACAAATCGCCACCAACATAGCTGCTTAAACAACACAAATTTATCATCTTTCAGTTCTGAAGGTCAGAAGTCCGACATGGGTCTCAATGGGCTACACTCAAGGTGTCAGCAGGGCTGTGTTCCTTCTGGGTGCTCCAGAGGAAAATCTGTTTCCTTGCTGTTTTCAACCTCTAGAGGCTGCTGCATTCCTTAGCTCATGGCCCCTTCCTCCATCTTCAAAGCCAGCCATGGCAAGCCCAGTCTTTCTCACATGGCTCTGATCTTGACTGTTCTTCTGCCTCCCACTTCCACTTTTAAGGACCCTTGTAGTTATAGTGGGCCCACCTCAGTAATCCAGGATCACGTCAAGGTCAATTGATCAGCAACCTCAATTCCACCTGCAATCCTAACTCCCCTTTGCTATGTAATCTCACACATTTACAGGTTGTGGAGATTAGGATGTGGACATCTTGGAGGGGTGAATATTCCCTCCACAAATGTTCCTTCATCTGAACCCACCCTCTTCTTCTCTAGTTGCTGAGGAAGAGAAGTCCTTTCTGTTGTTCAAAGCAAATCCATCTCTGCCTGTCTCCGTTGGCTCATCCACACTCTGGGGCCTTGTTCGATCAGGCAACAGCTGTTTCCACTCCGTGATCTTTCACTCTCTACTGGCTTCTTCCTCACAATATACGATCACACGTAAGTCTTTTCCTTTCAAAAGCCCACTCTCCTGGTCTCAATTCTCCATAGTTATTATCCAATTGCTCTCCTGTCTTTATAGTCAACCCTCTAGAAAGAGCGACCTACACTTGTATACCCATCATTCACTCATTCATGTATTCAAATAAATATATATTGTGCACCTATTATGTGCCAGGCACCCTCTTGGGTACTATGGCCAAAAACAAGACAGAAAGGGTCCCTGCCCTCACACATCTTATAGCATAATGAGGAAGAAAGACATTCAACATATGATTTCAACAAAGTATGGCAAGTGCAATGACAGGGGAAGCATGAGATGCTGGGGCAGCATAGAGCAGTGGACCTTAAGGACTGAGGGGAGGGGCCTTGTGGAAGACTTCCATCATCAAGTGGCATTTAAGCAGACATGGCTTATACGTACATGGATAGATGACAGCAGAAGGTGGGGCTATTCTTACAGTTTCTTTGTTCTCTCTTCACTGTAACACAGCTGTGCCCTGGGATCTGGAACGCAGGCCACAGCACCACCTTGCAGCTCAGTGGTGCTAAAGCACGTCCTGGTGCCAAAGCGATATTTAATAGTTTCTCAAACTGGGCACCCCTTCTGCCTTGTGCCCCCTTAGCTACTACGATCCTGGCCAGCCACTTTCGATTCACTGTGCTTTAGCTTTTGCCTCAATGGAACAGCTCTCACAAATGTCCTCCAGGGACCTCTTACTTTCCAAATTGACTGGACACTTTTTTATCCTTAATTCACCAGATCGCGCGGGCTAAGCACCTGCTCCTTGCAATGATCTTTTCTCTTAACTTCCATGCTGTAACTATTTGCTTCTGCACTTCTCTGACCTCCCTTCTCCGTCTCACGACAAGTCTCCTCTTCCTCAGCCTGCCCCTTACAATCTGGAGTTGGGCTTGCCGCTTTTTGCCACTTACTTGCACAAGCAATGTCATCTACTTCTACAGTTTTATCCCCAAATCTGTATTTCTGACTTCTTCTGTGAGCTTCAGGCCTAAACTCGACCACATCTTGGACACCTGTCCTCTTCACATTTAGCATGTCCCAAACTGGCTTAATACCACCTACACTTGCTCCTTTGCTGATATTCCCTATTTCTGGAAATGCCACCCAATTGCATTCATCGACAACCTCAGTACCATTTTTGGCTTTTTTCTCATCTCTTTTTCCCAGTCACAAACTCCTTTTGATTCTTCTTCAATTATCATCTCTACCCATCTCTACTCCAGGCTCAGTCTCCCCACCCCAATCTGGTCAACTACATTAGCCTCAAACTGGTCTTTCTGTCCCTAGCCTTGCTGCCCTGAAATCCATCCTCAACACATGGCCCCCAGCGTGCTCCACGCCTGGCCCCTGCCTAACTCTTGGTCACCTTCCGCCAGGCCCATGCACATCACAATCCGGGAATACCAACTTTCTTTGAGTTCTGCACACACTGCATCCCGTTTAATGTACTAGATACTTCTGCTCATATTGTGCCTTTCTATAGTGATGGTTCTTTGCTCTCTATTGTTTTACCATCCATACATCCCTAAACAAGAGTTTAGTTTGTTTTTGAATTTACAGGAATGGAATAATATCACATATGGTAGTCCTCCCCTTATCTGAAGTTTCACTTTCCCTGGTTTCAGTTACCCATAATCAGCTATGGTCTGAAAATATCAGTATTTTGAGAGAGGGAGGGGGGTGGGGAGAGAGACAGACCACATTTACATAACTTTTATTACAGTATATTGTTATAATTGTTCTATTTGATTACTAGTTATTGTTGTCAATCTCTTACAATAGCTAATTTATAAATTAAACTTTGTCATAGGTAGGCATGTATAGAAAAACAGTATACATAGGGTTCAGAACTAACCACGGTTTCAGGCATCCACTGGGGGTCTCAGAATGTATCCTGGGAGGAGAAAGGGAGATTAGTGTATATTATTTTGTACCTGGCTTCTTTTAATTAACATGCTTATGAGAGTCAACTGTGTTGTGTAGCTGTGGTTTGATCATTTATCCTGGGTCGGTAGCATTCCATTGTGTGACTATGCTACAATTTATCTGTTGTACTGTAGATGGATATTTGAACTGTTTCCAGTTTGCTGTTGTTTTTGGCTATTAATATTAAACAATGCTGTTGTGAATATTCTTGTACATGTCTTTTGGTGCACAGAAGTTCTTACTTCTCAAGGCTATCTCCATACCCAAGAATAAAATTGCTAGGTCATAGGTAGGTGTCACTTCAATTTTATCAGATAATTCCAACTGTTCTCCAAAGCAGTGTATGAGAATTCCTATTATCCCACAATCTTGCCAATACTTGGAATTGCCAGACTTTTAAAAGGTTTGCAATACATGGATGTGTGTAGTATCTCATTGTGGTTTGATTGTACATTTCCCTGATGACAGATGTGACTGAGCTCCTACTTAACTTTTTCTTTTTATGGAATCTTTAAAAAATTTATTGTCCATATTTAAGATGCACAGCATGGTGTTATGATATACATATAGTAAAATGGTTACTGTAGTTAAGCAAATTGACATATCCATCATCTTACATAGTTACCCATTTGTGTAGGGGGGGGCAAGAACACCTAATCTACTCTTTAAGCAAAAATCCTGAATACAATACTATTATACAATACAATATTATTAACTATAGCCTTCATGTTGTGCATTAGATCTCTAGACTTCTCTATCTTATATATCTGCCACTTTGCATCCTTTGACTTGACCTACATTGCCCTATTTCCTCCCCATCACCACTGTTTTTTTTGTTGTTGTTGTTGCTGTTGTTTGTTGGTTTGTTTGAGACAGAGTCCTTCTCTGTGGCCTGGGTGAGTGCATCATCCTAGCTCACAGCAACCTCAAACTCCTGGGCTCAAGTGATCTTCCTGCCTCAGCCTCCTGAGTAGCAGGCACTACAGGTGTGTGCCTGCACGCCTGGCTAATTTTTTTCTATTTTATAGAGATGAGGTCTCACTCTTGCTCAGGCTGGTCTCAAACTCCTGCCCTCAAGCAACCCTCCTGCCTTGGCCTCCCAGAGTGCTAGGATTACAGGTGAGAGCCACCGCACCAGGCCTCCACCACTGTTTTGTGTATTTGACCTTTTTTAGATTCCACACATAACTGAGAACATGCAATAGTTTTCTTTCTGTGTCTGGCTGATTTCACTTAGCAAAATGTTCTTCAGTTTCAGCTATGTTGTGGCAAATTTCCTTCTTCTTTGAAGCTGAATAATTTTCCATTGTATATATATGTATATATTAACATACACACACACACACACATACACACCACAGTTCCTTTATCCACTTGTCCATCAATGGACACTTGCTATTATGAATAATACTACAATTAACATGGGAGTGCAAATATCTTTACAATTTCATTCCTTTGGGTATATATCCAGAAGGGGGATTGCTAGGTCATATGGTAGTAGTATTTTTTTCTTTAGAAAAGTCCATACTGTTTTCCATAATGGCTGTACTAATTTACATTCCCACCAACAGTGTACAAGGGTTCCCTTTTCTCTACACCCTAGCCAACAGTTGTTGTCTCTTGTCTGTTGGGGAAAGATTATTGAGGAATTAATGAGATGTGGCTCATAAGATCGTTATTTTATTGCATCACCCAATATTGCTATATTAAAGACAGAAACAGGGGGTTGCAGGGTTTTGCCCTGAAGGAATATGTGAACACGTTATTTCATCTATCAAGGGCTGCCTCACCTTGGGAGGGCTCTCAAAGCTCCGATATGGATGCATTTCAGGAGGGCTTCCCGGTTATCTCAGGTCTGTGAGGTCTTCCTGTTCTTAAAAGACAAGACAGGTAAATATATGGCTCATAGGATGGGAGCCAGAGAAAATGAGTGCCCTAGGCAACAGACGCACCCCTGTGGTTATGAATAATGTTTCATAGAGACGGGTTTCCTGCTCTCTCCTGTCTGCCTTAAGTCCACAATAACTAGATCAAAGAAATATATAGCCACTATACCTCTTTGTTGTTCCTCTGTTAATTGATAACTATCTCTTAAAACTTAGAAGTTAGTCCTTGAAAGACTTTGTAACTGTTTGTTCACCTAGATTAGAATTTGTTAGAAGCCCTTTGAAAGGACTTTTGATCCTAACCCATTACCTGTTATGTAAATCTGTTACCCATAGCAACCACACTATCTGCTACGTAAATGTGTTACCCTGGCAACTGATAATTGATATCTGTGATTATAAAAACCTATGTGAATCTAACTTTAAGGCTGCACTACTGACGGAGGGTAGTGTAGACTCCTGAGTACTCCTGCTTTATCTTATCTGATTTCTTTATATAAATCTATAAAACTTTACCTGTGTCTCTGTGTATTCTTTTACTTCCATTATTCTCTCTATTTCCTATTAATTTCTTATCCTCTGTGGCGACAATTACCTAAGGGACCCTGTTTCTTGCAGGGAGAAGTAGCTGATCTCCTCGCAGCCTGCTGCTGCCTGCAATCTGGCGTAGTCAGCAGGATTGCCCCTGCAATATGTCTCTTCGGTAGCAGCCACCCTATCAGGTGCAGGGTGGTATCTCACTGTGGTTTTGATTTGAATTTCCCTGATGATTAGTGATGTTGAGCACCATTTCATATACCTGTTGGCCATTTATACATCTTCCTAGGAGAAATGTCTACTCAGATGTTTTGCCCAACTTTTCAATTGGGTTTTCTGCTATTGAGTTGTGTCAGTCACTTATATATTTTGGATATTAACACCTTATCAGATACATGGTTTGAAATGTTTTTTCCCAACCCACAGGTTGCCTTTTCATTTTGTTGATTGTTTCCTTTTCTGTGCAGAAGGTTTTTAGTTTGATGTAGTCCCATTTATTTATTTTTGCTTTTGTAGCCTGAGCATTTGATATGATGTCCAAAAAACCATTGCCAAGGCCAATGTCAAGGAGGTTTTCCTGTTTTCTTCTAGGAGTTTTATGGTTTCAGGTCTTACGTTTAGATCTTTTATCCATTTTGTGTTGATTTTTTGTGTATGGTGTGAGATAAGGATCCAATTTCATTATTTTGCATGTAGAAATCCAGTTTTCCCAGCACCATTTATTGAAGAGACTATCCTTTCCTCATTGTGTCTTCTTGGTGCCCTTGTCAAAAATTAGTTGACTATATATATTTGAGTTTATTTCTGGGCTATTCTGTTCCATTGGTCTATGTGACTGTTTATATGCCAATACCATACTGTTTTGATTACTATAGCTTCATAATTTTAAATAAAAAACCGTTTGTTTCTCGGAATTGCTTTGGCTATTGTGGATCTTTTGTGGTTTCATACAAATTTTAGAATTATTTTTTCTATTTTTTAAAGAATGTCATTGGAATTTTCAGAATTTTGATAAGGACTGCTTTGAATCTGTATATTACTTTGGGGTAATATGGGCATTTTTAACAATATTAATTCTTCCAATCCACAAGCATGGGATATCTTTCCATTTGTGTTTTCTTCAATTTCTTTCATTAGAGTTCTATAGTTTTCAACATACAGATCATTCATTTCTTTGGCTAAATTTATTTCTAAGCATTTTATTCTTTTTGATGCTATTGTAAATGGAATTGTTTTCTTGATTTCTTTTCTGGATAGGTTATTTGTGTACAGAAATGCAAACGATTTTTCTATGTTGACTTGTATCCTGCAACTTTACCAAATTATGAGTTCTAACAGTCTTTTTGTGAAGTTGTTGAGGTTTCCTACATATAGGATCATGTCATCTCCAAATAATTTTACTTCTTCCCTTCTGATATGTATGTCTTTTATTTATTTTTCTTGTCTTATTGCTCTTGCTGATACTTCCAGTACTATGTTGAATAGAAGTGGCAAGACTGGGCATCTTTCCCTTGTGTCATACCTTAGAGGAAAAGCTTTCTGGTTTTTCCCATTGATTATGATGTTAGCTGTGGGTTTTTCATAAATGGCCTTTACTATGTTGAGGAAATTTCCTTCTCTACATGAATGGTTTAGAAGTCTTTATCAAGAAAGAATGTTGAGCTGATCATGGTGTCTCACACCTATAATCCCAGCACTTTGGGAGACCAGGAGTTAGAGACCAGCCTGGGCAACATAGCTAGACATGTCTCTACAAAAACTAAGAAAAATTATCCAGGCATGGTGGCACACACCTGTAGTCCTAGCTACTTGGGAGGCTGAGGCAGGAGGATGGCTTGAGTCCAGGAGTTGAAGGCTCCAGTGAGCTATGATCGCACCAATGCACTCTAGCCTGGGTGACAGAGTGAGACCTTGTGTCAAAAAAAAAAAAATGTCGAACTTTGTCAAATGCTCTTTCTGCATCAAGATGATCATATGGTTTTTATTCTGTTATTGTGATATATCCCATTGATTGATTTGCACATGTTAAACCAGACTTGCATTCTTACTTAACTTTCAAGACTTACTTCTGACAATATTTCCAAGAAGTTCCCCTGACTCCCTATTCTGGCCCAGAAGCCCTCCATCCCTGTCATAGCAGGCAGCGCCCTGCATGGAATTACTGGTTAACTGGACTGTCTTCCCACTAGGCTAGATGCTCCTTATAAGGAGGCTACTGTTTTCACTATTTGTGCTTCCTCAACAGCTGGCACAGGTCTGGGTTATGTAGATAGCATTTGTTGAAGTGATCTTAAAAAAAAAACATAAAAAACATTTCTAGCTCTGAACCTTAGTCTCATCTGTAAAATGACTAAAAAATAATTATCAATTGCCTAAGGTTGTGGGGAGACCAAATAGTACAGTGCCTGGCACATATGCCTCCAATTAATAGCTCCCTTTCTTCCATTTAAAGACCAAGGGAGTTGAAGTACATGGTCTGAATTTGAGTAGAAGAACAGAAATAGGGAGTAAAATTGAAGACAACTCTAAGTCTAAATTTTGTCTGAGATGTATTGAACTAGTCACTTACTTAATTATATGTAACTGTATAGCTTGTAATGGGAGAGGCTAGCAGTGTTTGACTTATCATCTTGCAAGCTTCTCTACCACCCAAAGCTAAAGGGACTAGAGTGTAGTAGGCAGCAGAATGGCCCCCAAAAGATATCCACATTCCAATCCCCAGAACCTGTGAATATGTTACAAGGGAGAAATAAGGTAGCAGATGGAATTAAGTTGCTAAATAGCTGACCCTAAGGTGGGTAGATTATCCCGGCTTATCCAGATGGGCCCAATGTCTGGTCTAAAAGACAAGGGTCTTTTAGATGTCAAAGGAGGAGGCAAAAAGAGAGTCAGAGATTTGAAGATACTATGCTGCTGGCTTTAGAGATGGAGGAAGAGTCACAGAATGAAGGAATGCAGGTGGCCACTAAAAGCTGGAAAAGGCAAGGAAAAGAATTTTCTCCTAGAGCTTCCAGAAGGAATGTGGTGTTGCCAACACCTCGATTTTAGCCCAGTGAGACCCATTTCAAACTTTTGACCTCCAGAATGGTAGGATGATAAATTTGTGTTGTAAGATAATAAATTATCACTGTTTGTGTTTTCTTACAGTAGAAACATGAAACTCATAAATAAGACAAACACCATCTTGTGCCATAAATACTGTATATGCACAAGTGATTAAAATGCATTTCTGAGAACATCAAAACTTACTCTTCCTATTTAACTATAACTTTCTACCCACTGACCAACTTTTCCCAGTCTCCCCTTCCCACCTCCCTTCCCCAGCCTCTGGTAATTATTCTACTCTCTAAGAAATCGATGTTTTAGATCCCACACATGAGCAAGATCATGTGGTATCTCTCTGTGCCTGGCTTATATATGTGTGTTGAAACATCACATTGTACCCCATAAATATGTACAATTATGTCAATTATAAATTTCTAAAAATAAACATGAATCTCTCCATCAGACATCACAAAAATAATGCATTTCTGAGAAGGGCTGTGTTCGAGTTGTAAGGAAACTTTGAAAATGTGCAGTCCTTCATTGAGCCCTTTGTAGCATCTGGGAGGGCCTTACCTCACACCTTCTGTCTAGAAAATAGGGCCACGAGCCAGTGCCCAAGCCCAGAGAGGAACCAGGTTTCCACACATCCTGTCTAGGGCTTTAATACAGTTTGTGATACAGAGCTCATGAAATGAGGTGAACAACTCTTTAAATAATTTACATGGAAGTCACCATGAAACGATTTCAGAACCGCTGTAAGTGAATAAGCCACGTTCTCAAAAGTGACTAGAAAAATTATATGCTAAGCCTTAACGGTTGTGTCTTAACATTGAGCTACTCTGTTTGAAATATCATCACCTTTGCTCTTAAAGGACAAATTGAAATTAAGGAGTAATCCATATTTGAATTTAAGCCTCATAGGAAGTGCGGATACCTTGTTTTGCAGGTCTTTCCTCTTCCAAATATGTTTAATACAGAAGACCTTGCTAACAATTCCTTAACTAAGTTTTAAATCTACCAATAAATGTTGGCATGTTAGGCTATTTCAAGTATTGGTATTCCAGCTTCATGCTTTTAGCGGTTCTGTGAACCTAAAAAAAATTCAGCTGAAATCTATTTCAGCCATATAACACTTTTTACAAATGTGCTAATACTCATTCTTGATTGTGGGTTGCACACTGCACACATTTATCTCAAGTGTCCCCTGCTTTTGCTTTAATGGCCACCCATGGCTGTGTCCTTCAGTCATAGGCGTAGTGTATACACTCTGTACTAAATTCCCACGTTAAGAATTTTCCCTTTACATAGTCCTACTTTTGCCTAACGTCCCCAAATGTGACAACATTGGGGTCTAACACCACAAATCTGCCTTATATGGAAAGGGCTGTAAGTGATGAGATACTAGTCAGCTTATTTTGAAACTTCTGAGTATTATTCCTTTCAAGAAAGCAAAAGGATAAGCTTTGCTGCATTATCAAAAACAAATCAGAGAGTGCTATGACTGTATTTAGAAAAAAAGCCTGTTATATTACCAAAAATATGATTCCAAACTGTTTGAAGGGCTGTCCCAGAAAGAGGAGTTATTCTGTTTCAACCCAGAAGGCGGACCTAAGGCCATTCGGTGCGACTCAAGAAAGGTAGACTTCAGTTTAATACCAGTATGATGGTTTGATGCTGTGGGACTTGGGGCATGTCAGGGAACCCCTGGAGCAAAGACATTCTCCTCAGTTGAAAAAGAGCGATAATGCAATACCATCTAGCCTCTGAGGTCGTAGTGAGGATCAAATGCAGCAATGTCTGAGGAAGAACTTTGCCAAGTATTTCAAATACTGATAGTTTAAAAAGATACACTTAATCTTTTAAGAGTCCTATTCTGATTTTTAGAAAATGGTCAATTTTAGCTTATTGCTCTATTCAGCATTCCCAGGATGCAGATACATAAACAATGGAATTTCCAACTGTCAACAGTATTTGAAGAATACTATCCTATTTTAAAACATTTAAAAAATTCCTACCTAATGAGACAGCCAGGATGGCTTACTTTAATCAATATCTTACCTTCCCCTACTATCAACTGCCGTGTTCTCCATTCAGAGCCTCAAGTTTCACATCTATTCACTCCAGCACTTTCGCAAAAGCTATCCTGATAGGCAGTTGTGACTCAAAATCTGCAGTTACTTTCCAGAGGTTGTACTAGTTTGCAGTCCCACCAGCAGTGTAGGAGTGTTCCTATCTCTCCACATCCACACCAGCATTTATTGTTTTGAGACTTTTTGATAAAAGCCATTCTCATTGGAATTAAGTGTTTATGCAATGAAATGCCCAATATCGCTGGAATTTTGGGAGAGCCCTAAACTGTGGTCCCCAAGCCCTGGGCCAAGGACTGGTAATGGTCTGTGGCCTGTTAGGGACCGGGCACTGGAGCTCCGCTGCACCCTCCCCACCCCCTGTCCATGGAAGAATTGTCTTCCATGAATCCGGTCCCTGGTGCCAACAAGGTTGGGAGCTGTTGCCCTGCAAGGTTGCCAGTAAGATAAAGAGCACGTGAAGTGGACACAGGAAAAGAAAATATTGATAAGATGGGCATGATGCATATATCCAACACATACACGGTTATAGCCCTGAAAATTAGGTTTTAGTTAATATATTTATTACAGCAGGTCTTTAGTCATTATTGCCATGAAAAAGTTTTCATGAAATTTCACAAAATCCTTTAGGCTATTAGTATTAGCTTTTTTTTCTTTTTATGGAGTGACACTTTGTTAATTTATGAAATATTTACAGCACTTACAAAAAGCAAGAGAATGTCTAATAAAATTTCTTATAGTTACAAAATTCATACATTATACTACTGTACTTGAGATGTCTTATTTGGTAGACCAATTAAGCTATGACATAAAATAATTTACAAAGATATATTTAATCTCTCTTAATTCACTGAAAACCATATTAGCTATAAATAATCCTTTACAAATCATTGTAAAACACATTAATTGTTTTAACTCTAGCCTTAGCTTTTACAAATATACTCACTAAATGAATTAGTTCAGATAGCAAATAGAACTGTGCATTTAAGATTTCACTTTATACTACAAAACAAAACAACCTGAAAAAGCAAACTGCCCCGATACTTCAAGTAAAAATTTGTAGAACCAGTTTTTATGCACGCCTGGGAGGTGGGGAAGGGAACCCAACACCATTTAAGTTGAAATTCATAAACAATACTTTTGAGAATATGCTCAGCAAATGTACACCTGGGGCATTTATTTCAAAGAATGATGCTCTAGCAACAGCTCATGCACTCAAGATGCACAAGTCTACATTTTGGCAGATAAGCTGGATTGAGTAGAGTAATGTTTGCAAAAACATTCACCTAAGTAGCAGAATGCACCTGCCTTCCTGGAACAGTGCCACCACCTGAAAGTGATTCAGAATTTTAGGCAAGCTCATGGAAGAATTACAAAAAAACAGAACTGGCAGTTTAAAAAAAAAATCAAATCATATTTAACTGGGCCCCATCAGTTTTTTAAATATAAAAATAAGCTTTTCTAGAGAATCAGGGGAAAACATTTTATATTCCCAAATTTCCAAATAATGAAAAACTCATCCCCACAGCTATTTCTCCTTAAGTCATCACTTACTATGGTATAGAAATTGGCAATTACTTAAACACCTCGCTCTTGGGTAACACTGAGGAAGCTGAGTTCAATTTGGTTTTGGCAGTAACAAATCTTTCACATTTGGATTCATTTTAGATAATCCAAAGCAATTACTAAGGAGCTTGAGGAAAATCCACTTCACAAACATATTTTCCCCCTTAATTTAAATAATGTTTCAATTAAGCCCACAAAATGCATATTGTATATATAGTATTTCTCTAGAGGTAAATTAAATTTAAATTTTATCTTTCAAAAACTGCTTTTTAACGGTGTCAGGATTTTCCAAAAACCTCATCTTGGCTCCTTTCTTCTGATTGCCGTGTAGACACTGTAGTTTTCTTGTAATATGTATTCTACAAGGCACATATTCAAGAGTTTAAGATTATGTTAGTTCAAGTCCTACATGGAGGCAAATATTTTAATCTACTTTGTACAGATGCCCAAAATGAAAGTCAACTATTTTCTTTATTCAGAGCCCTGATGCAGTGCCAGGGTCCCCCTCAGAAGTGAGTTTGCACATGGGGCATCATTTGGGGACTAGAAGGTGATGTCGGGGGATCAGAAAGCTTGGTAGAGTTGGCGAGCTGCAATTCCTCAAGCCGCTTTATGTATTCATCGCGCAAGGCTAAGAGCTCCATGTATCGCTGCTCCACCGGATTCGGCTGCTGGAGAGAACCATGGACACGAGTTACACTTACGCTGGCCATGTCACGAGAAGTCACCTGCTCCACACATCTGCAGCAACTGCCACTTTCTGAATAAAGCCTTCTATCAAGGTTTAACATAATACACACTTTCCTTTACTTGTGCATCACTGACACATAAAGTACTCAGAGTACTAAAACACCCAGCTGTTCACCGCCAAGAAATAACTAATGTACACATTTCCTCACACGTGTCATCTTTTAAAATTTTAATAGACCTAGACACAGTTCCAGTCTCTTGAGCTGCCTGTCCCCATGCCCACTGTCCTTTTTGCTCTGAGAGATAACTTTTATCGAGTCAGCATGTGGTCTTCCTTCCTGTGCAGATTTACAACTTATCCTGAGTATGCAGAAACAAAATACATTATTACTTTATATTTTGTCAAAGTTCACATCACTGGTGCCATTCTGTATTTATCAATCTACATTTTGACCCAAGATTATGTGTTTTGAATTCAATCCTTGTTGAGGCTCACTGAAGGAATAAACCACAGGTTCTCCATCTACCACACCAATGGATAATCAGTGACTTCCAGGGCTCCTCAGTAGTACACGCAATGCCGTACTGAGTATCTTCATACACATCTCCTTGTACACAGATGCGAGAGTTGCTCTAAGTCATTTTCCTTGGAGGGTAATCACTGAGAAGTAGAGAATGGTGTCTTCAACTTCACTAGATGCTGCCAAGTTGCTCTTGGAGATGGTGGTGACACCTTACGCTCCTGTGTCCTCACCAGAACTTAGGAGCCTAAGATTATGATTTTTTTTCCAATTTGAGGGCTATAACATGGTATGCCATGGTAGTTTTAGTTTGTACTGCACTACCAGAACATATTTTCATGTGCTTATTGCCCGTCTTAATACATGGCTAAGAGCAGCAGCTCTGCTACCCTCCAGCCTGAGTATGAATCCTGGGATTGCCCCTTACCAGCTGTGTAACTGAACCTTCTGTGTGCCTCCATTTCCCTATGTGTAAAATGGGAATGAAAACAGCACACACTTCACAGCATTGTTGTGAGCATGGACTTATACATTCTGTATTGCTACAATGCCAATTTCTTTGATGGGTAAATAGGGGATTGGTATTGAGAAATAGGCAAAAGTCAGGCTGGAGCACAATGTGATTCTCCTTAGCATGTTAATTTTCAATTACAGTGCACAAATCTCAATGTTCAGCTCAATGCATCTTTACGTACGTATACGCTTATGTACTCACCACCCAGGTCAAGATATACAACAGAACAGCCCTGCAAAAAGTTAATGTTTTGAAGTGATCACAGGGGAAAGCTTTCTAGAAAGCTTGAGCAATATATGAAGACCTTAAGAAAAAAGCAAAATGTCTACAGAAGTGCCTTCCATTAGTGCACATAGTGGCTTCCAGAACTATCCTATTTTCTACTGTGTTAAGAAATTTGCCAAAGTTACGAGCACCAACGAGGAAGCTGTGAAGACAATGCATTGATGAAGGAGACTGGATCCAATTTTTAATGGTGAGGAGAATGCTATCTATTGGAAGCAGACACCCTCCAGGACCTGCATCCCAGCAGAGAGAGCATGAGCCCTGGGTATAGACTGTGCATGACCTTCCTGCAGCTGCCCTAACAAGCTAACATGAACATGGGGGGCTTAAAACAACAGAAATTCATTTTCTTATGGTTTTGCAGAGCAGAAGCCCCAAGTAAGGGTGTCAACAGGGCCATGCACACTCCGGGGGCTCCAGGGGAGGATCCTTTCTTGCTTCTTCCAGCTTCTGGTGGCTCCAGGCTTCCTTGGCTTGTGGCAACATCACTCCAATTTTTGCCTCTGTCTTCACATGGCCTTCTCCCCTCTGTGAGCCTGTGTCTCAAGTCTCCTCCTCCTTTCTCTTATGAGGACATCTGTCATTGGATTTAGGGCCCACCCACCCTAAACCTGGGATGACTTCATCTTTTTTTTTTTTTTTTTGAGACAGAGTCTCATTCTGTTGCCTGGGCTGTAGAGTGCCGTGGCATCAGCCTAGCTCATAGCAACCTCAAACTCCTGGGCTCAAGCAATCCTTCTGCCTCAGCCTCCCAAGTAGCTGGGACTACAGGCATGCGCCACTATGCCCGGCTAATTTTTTTTTTTTACATATATT
>CAUYRT010102703.1:0-13124 GCA_963574885.1 Lepilemur ruficaudatus | reverse complement strand
CTCAAATAACAAAAGATAGAACCACGAATGCCACTGCTGAGTATCTATCCAAAGGAGGGGAATTAAGTATATTGAAAAGATATCTGCACTCCCATGTTTATGGCAGCACTATTCACAACAGCCAGAATTTGGAATCAATCTAAGTGTCCACCAACAGATGAATGGATGAAGAAATTTCATGCACAATAGAATATTATATAGCCATAAAAAAGAATGAAATGCTGCCATTTGCAACAACATGGATGCAGCTGGAGAACATTATGTTAAGTGAAATAAGCCAAGCACAGAAGGAAAAATCTCATAGGTTTTCACTCGTATGTGGGAACTAAATATTAAAAAACAACTCATCTTACAGAGACAGAGAGTATTAATATAATGATGGTTACCAAGGGCTGGGAAGGGTTGTGGGGAGGGGGGATAAAGTGGGGATAGCTAATGGGTGTGAAAATATAGTTAGACAGTTAGATAGAATGAACAACATTTGATAACACAAGTTACTATAATCAATAATAAATTGGGGTATACTTTAAAGTAACTAAAGGAGCAGAATTGGAATGTTTCTAATACAAGAAATGATAAATGCCTGAAGTGCTGGATACCCCAATTACCCTGATTTGACTAATTCGTAATGTACGCTTGTATCAAAACATCATATGTACACTGTAAAGATATACAACTTTTATGTATCCATAATAGTTAAAGAAAAATTTAAAAGAATCTCAGATATAACCTCCCATCTATATACATATATTTATTAATTCCACAACTATTGATGTGTGCTATGTTTTGAGCACTATTCTAGGCATTGAAGATAAAACAATAAATTAGACAAGATCTTATAATTCAAAAACAATCAGGGCTAGTATATGTTAATACTTTCAAGTTTCATCTCTTGCTTTTTTTTTTAGGCTCACATAGATTTGAAAGGGTTTTCACTTTGCTGTGAATTTCATCTCCTGGTTATGTACTTTCATATTGAAAGTAGAAACAGGTGCTCATTGGCACCTTTCTCCAAATGGTAACAAATATTGTTTAACTTTGAGATACTCACCATCTGATGGGAGTAACAAATAAACAAGCACAAAGTGATAAGGCTATAATAGAAATACATTCAAGTACCACTGCATAATAGAGGAAGATGCTGATAACTCTTCCAAGAGGGACCTAGTAAGGATTTGTAAAAAGAGGAGACATCTGAGCTTCATCTTAAAGAGTAGAGGGGAGTTTCCTAAGCACAGAGGGCAAGCCAAGAATCAGGAAAACAAGAGGAGCCTGCTGAATTCAGGCTGGTGATTTAGGGCACAGAGTTCAGGGAGGAGAATGGCAGGGAAACAAGATAATGTGTTTTTAGAGAGTATATTTATACCATGAGAAATAAATGTGTTCGGACTGAACCATCAATCAGTAGCTGTTTTATAAGCTGATCCAAGAGCCAAACATCCACTTACCCCTTTTATATCAAGCTTTATCATGAAACCTTACCATTTTGAAGGATTCTATTTTGGTCAGTGCTGGTCGATGGAAAGTACATAAAAATCATTCTTAATATGTTTTTCATTAAATAATTCATTTATTCAGAAAATATTTTAAATTGTCTGCTCTGTACCAAACATAATATACAGACCTATAGTAATACAAAAGGTAAGCAAAATGTAGTCTACTTTTGTGAATTGGCTGTTTAATGGGGAAGCAAAGGTGGCCAGGATAATTACACTGCAATATGGCATGTGTTCTGTTAGAGAGATGGGTGAATTCTTTGGGAGCACAGTAGATGAGGCGACCTCAGGGAAAACATAGGATATTTATAGAAAAAGGAGTATTTTCTGTGTCTTTAAGAAAGATTAAGAGTTAGCCAGAAGGAAAAGTGAAAAGAAGGTATTCTAAGAAGAAGAATAAAGATAAATGATGTCTTCTAGCTATAAATGTTCCTGGCAAATATTTCTCTGCCCTAGTTTCAGACATTAATAAAAATATTTTCAAATGTAAGCAAGTCACATTGTATAAAGATACTTTCTGAGGATAAATATCTGTTTTAGTAGATTTGATATGCAGCCAACTAGATATCACACTTGCAAAAAATGTTGTTTATGAAATAAATGTATTCTTAAATTAATATTGTGGGCCCAGTTTTCAGTCTTCCAATACATCCTGGACACATTTCCTCTCCTCAAAGAGTTCCTCTTCACATTGCTGTTGACAAGAGAGGCAAAATTTAGCATAGAACGAAAGCCTTGCTAGAATAAGAGACCGAAAACTGAAAAGCCACACAACTTTAATCTAAAAATCCCTTTCCTTCACTTCTCTAAATTTGGTCCATGGAAAGATTGGGAACAGCTCAATTACATACACTTGGATAGAATTTTCCTCCGATAGAAATGTAACTCTTTCACTATCCCACTCTTTTATCCTTGCAAATTTTTACTAAGATGTAGTTTACATATAGTGAAATACGAAAATACAACATGTTTGATGAGTTTTGACAAATATATACATGCATGTAACTAACCCACATTGTAAACAAATCAAATATTTCTACCATATCAGAAAGTTTGCTTTTCCCTCCATGTAGTAATCATCACTGCTGTCTTTTTCTGTATACTGTAATTTTATAACCTGCATTACCATGTACACAGGCAATCCTGTCCCTCCCCAAAGAAAATGCTGTTTAAATACATATACAAACAATACATAAGCTAACAATTTAATTCTATAATAATAGTTTCCTTACATAGACAGTAGTAATTTCAGCATGGAATAGACACCAAAACCTCCTTATCACTGAAAACATTTATTAAGTATTTTTATCAAAGAATACATATAGTTATATTTAAATGAATAAGTAAAAATCCAAAGTAGAATTAATACCAAATATAAAACCCACAAAACAGGGCAAAATAAAGCAAGGTATACACAGACTTCATGGTGTATACTTCATGAAAGAAATTAGTTTTCAGCAGAGTCCTGAAAAAGAAATAAGATATAGGATATTGGGAAGAGGTGAAAGATACGGAGAAAGAAGCATGTACAAGTGGTGTCTGTTTGTGTTTGAGGAGGGATGGTAGGAGCAAATCAAATATGAAACAGAGTGTAATTTGTGAAGCACTGGGCATTAGTAAGTGCTTCATATAAAGTAGTGTCTACTTGAATTGAAATAGACCATAGAATCCACTGTGTAACAACTGAGTAAGAATGTCTCAGATTTCTAAGCAAATCCCTGAGACATACAGATTTCAAATAAAATGTGGTACAAATGCTACTGGTGTAGAAGATTTTTGTCCTGATTTTTGTCTATGGTTAGCTGACATTGATTTTAGGTGGAAAATTTAAGCTTCTGCCTTTGGATGAGTCTCACTGCTTATAAATATGATAATCCTTATGATAAATGCCCTTCAAGGTTGCTATAAATTATAGATGATATCTTTTATAGATGAAGATGAAAACAAACAAACAAACAAAAATCCTCCAGGTCTGTTTGCATTACTAGCATTATGTTATTCAACTCTTACCACAATGTTGCAAATATTACCTCACACTGACACAGGAAAGCTGTACTTGGGTTTGTTTGCATGTGCCTTTGAATTTGTTCTCATTTATGTTTCAAATGAATATGATCTATCTCTCCCGAGTTAGTCTATAAATTCCCAAATGTGTTGAGCCAAGTTCTATACATCACAAATATTCACTAAAGGCTGAGGACTGATCGATGTTAGATGCTCACTTACAATGTAAGCTCAAATGCTTCCTAGGAACATACAATAAATAAAACTATTTCTTCGTTTACTCTGTAAATAAATATATAAAGCTGTTTGTAAAAATATGACATAAATTTTGTTTATTTATTAAGCTTAGGTATTTATTTACACTAACTTTTTTCTTAGATTACAAAACTCAAAAATGACATGATTCTTTATTTAGCCCAAATTAAAAGTGCATGACAGGAAAAAAAGTGCATAACAGGACATAAGTCTTCAGTGGAGATTTAGTGATGTTCTGAGTTAATGGTCATGTGATCTAGCTGTATTAAAAATGGAAGCTACTCTATCAGGCAATATCTAGTTATTACTGTGGAGATATATTATAGACATGATTAAAATCCATAATCAGTTGATGTTAAGTAAAAGAATAATCCTAAATAATCAGGTGGACCTGAGTCAATCAGTTGAAAATCCATAAAAGCAGAACTGAGGCTTCCCTAAAAAAGAAGAAATTCTACCTGGAGCTGTGCACATTTCCGCTCCGGAGTTCCAGCCTGCACTTCCTGACAGCTTGCCCTGTGGAAGTTTGACTTGCCCAGCCAGCTCCCACGATCTCATAAGCCAGGTCCTTGTAACAAATATCTTAACATAAATCACCTACTGATTCTACTTCTCTGATCAAGCACTTTTGATACCATGTGTACATTACAAGTGTAAATGTCAACGCTCTTCTATAAGACTTCTAACTCTGCCCATCATTTCTAATGGCAAGGAATTTGCTATAATTCTATCCTAGCGTAGAAATGTTTTGAGAATGTGGACATTTTAAAAAGTAAATTTACTTAATATCATTTCAAAGAGCTTTTGCATTAACAGGGAGATAAAACTGTTTATTCAAATATTTTAAACAAATATTTTAAGATTTTGTCATCAGAAAATTATAACCAAGAAAATTCCCATTCACTCATTCGATATAACACATAAACAATAACCAACTAAGAAACTAGCGATAGAGCCTTTTCAGGTCTTTATCTTCATAGGTTTTTAGGCATGTACTCAATGTAATAGTTTAGCATTCCCGGCTTATTTATTTACGCGATGAAAACCATTAATCATTCCATTGAGCTTAAGTACCTGCCTTTGAACTTTGAACTATATCTCTATTATAGTACTGTACTTGAGGACTGCCAATGTGGAATTTCTTTTTTTACTTCAACAAACAATTCAATTCAGTTCAAACATTTCTTGAATACTCATTAATTACTAAGAATATAAATTCCTCATGACTTAGTTTTGATTATTTGCTTATTCAACTCTCAAATACAAAATGAGTATCAGCATTCAAATGCTTATACTACTGAGAAAATTAGAATATCACCTTTATTCGTATTCTGAAGGGAATTTTCTTCCATTGACACCCAAAGAAATTATTTCTAATACTTTCCCAAACTTAAAACATGTCTCTCTCATTTGTAATTTAGAGGAAGACAATCTGAATTGCCTTTGTAATGCAATTCTGTCTCTAAACTAATTACCACTAAATACTTTCTTAATGAATAAATTAGAGAAAACAAAAGAAGGTATTTGGCCAGCATTTAAGGTACATAAATGGATGGCAAAATTGGAGAAGTGTAAATAAATGACTATGAAGTGAAAGAAAGGAAGTGAACAAGACAAAGAAATATACAAAAAAGGAATAAGAAACAGAAGAAAGATGAGAATTAAAACAGGGAAATGAAAGTAAAGGGTAAAGTTCAAGCAAAAGGAATTTAAAAAGCCATATTTCTGTAGGATAATCAATTAGCAATAAAACCTTTTAGAGGCTTTAGAGAAATTAAATTTCATACAATTTTGTCTCATTCTTTCATCAACTGGATAGTAGGAAGATTAACTAAACTGTTGTGGAACCTAAGGCAAGAATGTTGAGCCTCCAGAATTGAGATAAAATTTGATAATAAGATTGGAGATGGCGTTGGAATACACTCTTATTTTCCTCCTTAGATTTCTAAGAGTGATCGAGCATCTAAGAGAACATTCACTTGAGAAAATGATGTGTTGGGGACACAGAACTGTTTGAAAAAGACCTATGTATGCCTTCTAATATGTTAATAGCATAAACTAATAAATGTTTGTCTACCTCTACATTCAGCCAACAGCGTCTGTGCGGCTGACATGCTTTAGTAAGGACTCCTTTTGTCTTACGGGATAGAATAGGTATCAATGCAACCTATCTATGGAATGAATGAACTGCCTCAGATCTTACCATGAATCTCTGAAGTCAGATACATTCTCCCCACAGTGCTTAGAATCTCATTCTTTCCTCCTTCCTGGAAAGTAGCAGAAGATTGTTGACTTGGGGCAAATTCTGTCCAGCAAGACAAATTGACAGACTGATAAAAAGATCAATTTTTCTAAAGATCTTTTCCTCTGATTATTTTCTCCCCTGGTACTTCCTCTGGTATAAAGTAAGGCAATGTGTTCTTTTTTTTTTTCCAATCAGAACATTTAATTCCTCCGACGTCTGTCTCCAACGCCTGCCAAAAGAACACCAGGAGTAAAGACAAAAAAACCCCCAAAAACGGTGGTAGACACATACCTGGTCAGTTTAATGTAAATCCTAACATGAAAAACCTTAATTACAAAATCCTTATTTGCTATGTTAATCTTTTCATCCTTGCCACTGTTGAAGAATTTTCCTTTTCTGGTATTATAAATCTTGGAAGGTTTCCAAAACTTCCCTAACCCAAGAAAAATGTCTCAAGGCCCTAACCTATTTGTAAAGATTTATGAACATTAAAAAGATTAAAGATTTAAGTATTAAGCATGGTCTCCCTGCTTATGAAGTTGGTGTGTATGTTATTTTTTAAGCATATTTCACATAGTGCTGTTTTATTGGAATTAGCATGTTGGAAATTCCCAGCTTTGTTTATCTAAAGCATTAGTTACTGACATACTAAAAACTTTCTGTGGTGTACAGAAGAAATGTTTCAGCAATAAAAAAGGGGGGTTTATTTTTGCCAGTTAAGTGATCAACTAAAATATGAGATACTGAAAGCAGGCAGGGGAACATAGGAAGTGGGAAAGGATATGGGATACAAAGATGCAAAATACTGGATTTTATACATATTTCACATTTATTTCATATTTCATAAATAATGACTATAATATAGTAACACCTCTAGTTTATTATCTTATTCAGTCCATATTTATTCAGTTAAGCAGTAATTTATGTAACATTTTAATACCTACTTTACAAATGAAGAAAGTAACACAGGGAGAAATAAAATAATTTGCTCAGTGATAACACAAGTAGTACACGGTGAGGGGTATTCAAATTCAGGCTCTTTTGCTCCTACTTCCACAATATCACACTGTGCTACACTGGCTCACATATAAATATTTGCCTGACTTATACACTAACATCTCTATAATCTGAATATAATTTTTTTGGGGGGATGGGGGGAGAGAGTCTTGCTCTGTTGCCCTGGCTAGAATGCAGTGTCATCATCATAGGTCACTGCAACCTTCAATTCCTGTGCTCAAGCAATCCTCCTGCCTCAGCCTCCTGAGTAGCTGGGATTACAGGTGCATGCCACCACATCCAGCTAATTTTTCTGTTTTCTTTTTTTTTTTTTTTTTTTGTAAAGACAGGTCTCACTCTTGCTCAGGCTGGTCTTGAACTCCTGAGCTCAAGCGATCCTCCTGCCTCGGCCTCCCAGAATGCTAGGATTACAGGTGTGAGCCACCGTGCCCGGCTTCATTTCTATAATCTGAATTATACCTTAGCAAGATATCAGTAACTCCCAACACAAAAGCCAAAATGGCATCTTAATTCAACGTCCTAGTCACTTCCCCAACCTTCACATATCACTAGACGATGATCCTCCCAATTTTCTCCATTGTTTTGTTTTGTTTTTAATTTCACTCCTGGTTGTTCCCACATAATACTGTAAGAGAAGCAGTTCTCACATGTTTTGGCACCATGGCTCCTTCATGTTCTTAAAATGTATTGAGGACCTCAAAGATCTTTTGTTTATTTAGGTTATACTTTTAAATATTTACTATATTAGAAATTAAATGTCAGAAATTTTTGAATATACTTATTAATTCACTTAATGACAATAACAACCCATTAATGTGAGCATAAGTAATACATTTTTATGAAAAGTAATTGTATGTTCCACAACAAAGAAAAATAGTAAGAAAATTGGTATTATTTCACATTTCTGGAAAATATTTCAAAGTCTACCATAATAGAAGGCAACTGAATCTTATGTCTGCTTCTGCATTCAATCTGTTGTGATCTGTTGGTGGGTTGAAATCTATGAAGAAAATCTGGCCTAACAGAGACATGTAGTAGAAAAAGGTAGGAGTATTTTCATAGCCTATTTGAAATAATTGCTGATAATATTCTTTAATATATAACACCAAAACTAGTTAGGTGTAGCCTCTTAAAGATTAGTTGCAATGAGGAATCAAACCATATTAATGGAGATTTTGTATTCCATTACATTGAAATCCATTGGTCTATCTTGAACAATAAATGAACCTTTTATCCATGAATGATTTTGTAACATCATACATTGACCATTAGTAAAATATTGGTTCACTGAATTATATGGCTCTTCCAAATGTTAACATGTTTTATTATTCAATATCAAATATCACATTTGTTAGTTATAAGATTTTCAAATTTCTCACTTTTTCTTAAAGTCTCAAATTTATCATTAAAACCAACAGTTGCTTTGCTTGAAATGACAGGTTCGTTTTTGTTCATTTTCAAGAAAATATCTGTCAAATATTCCAGTCTGAATGACCATAGTAGTTTGCCTGCTAGTCATTCTTTCAGCTGAAAAATGGCATTCTATGAAAAACTGCTCATCCTGCTTGCAACTCAGACAATTGCACAAATACTTTTTCTCAAGATATCTGTTATAGTTTGGTATGGAGCAGAGTCCTACATGCATATTTCCCATTTTCTCCACATTATAAATAAGTCTTAATAACTGAGATTTTTAAAAATTAATATTTTATACTGCTTCATCAATGGTATTCTTAACTGCAAGTGTGGTTGTGGTAAAAATATACATATACAGATAATATCTATATACACACACATTATACATACACACACACACATGTATATGTAATGACTACAAGTATAGTTCGGTACATTGCATTACACCAAACCATTGTATATGCTAAGATACCAAGAGTTCTGCCCACCATTACTTTTGCCCCCTCAGTACAAATGCCAATGCACTACAAGAGGCAAATAATATCTTCATGTTTTTATCAAAATAGTTTTGACCTTGTAAACCCCTTGGAAGAGTGCCAAGGAATATCAGTGATTATTAGATCACAGCTTGAGAACCACCGCTCTAGACGGTACAAAGAATATTTTTAACTTGTCCTAGGTTGTGAACGGCTCTCCTTAACCTTACTGACTTGGCTATCCCTCACATAGACCTGATACACCACAGTAGAAGAAGTCTCAATCAAAAGCCATCATTTAAAGAAAGAACAAACTAAAGGTAACACTGACCAAATAAACTTTTGCCTGTTGACTTTCTACTAGCATATCAATTAAAAAGTCACAAAAAATTGCTTCTTGTACAATAATTTTCATCATTTTATTTTAATTCAATGAAGAAAGTTGGGGGAAGAAATGGAAACCTTGATCTGATGCCAAGAGCTCAGAGCAGCACTCCTTTTTGAATGGCAGCTGTTTCTTGTAACCAAGACAAATGTTTTGTTTTCTAAAATAGTTGTGAGGACTAAATAATGATTATAAATGTCTTTTGCAAAATTAGCATAGTTGTACTTTTATTTGCTTTGGGGAACTTTACCAAAAAAGAGATCAAACACTGTGTAAAGAAATTGTTTGAAGAAATTGTTTGAAGTATACTGGAGAAAAGGTCACGGAAGCAATTTTATGATGGTCTCCTCTCTGATACATATTGCAGAGAGCTCTGGGAGACGTTGATGTCCAGCTTCAGTGAGTGGTGAGTGACTATATGAGCAAAAGAGCATGATATGCTAGTAGAGACAAGACTAGATGGTTTATCAACCTCTCTTTTAGTAATCATTAGTACCTTGGTTACGTACTGAACAACTAAGCAAAACTAATCTTTGTTACAGCAATACTGTTAAATGACACAATTTACTTGTCATGTACATCATGAATAGCCCACAGCCAGTGCCATTCTGAGAGTTTGGCAGCAAGGTCTACATCCTACTCTCTGGCCAGACTCAGGCTGATGCTGTCACAGCTGCCACCAGGCCACGAAGGGAGAGGGAAAACCAGGCATTCCCATGCAGCCCTAGGGAAAATTCCACCGACCTGCTATGGGCTTCTGTGAGTACAAGGAGTGAGCAGACGGCACTGTCCACAGCTACCCGCCCACATTGCTCCAACTGAGAACAGCACAGCCACCACAGCCCACACCTGAGTATTCTGTTGGTGGCCTAGGGGCCACCCCACCTCTGCCAATCACAGCCAGTGTATGAACGCACTATTTGGGAGCCTGAGGACGAGTCTGTTCACCTGGTCCCACTACTGTCATCACCCACATCACACCAGCTGCCCATGGGTCTGAAAACCCTCTCGTACATCCAGCCCACTGCTGTCACTACCAGCAATTGAGCAAGCCACCTGGAGGCCTCAAAACCAAGCCTCCAAACCCCACTAGCACTAGAGCCAAGGAGGCAGTTTTGGGGCCTAAAATCAGACATACCTAGACCACTGCTGACACCACTGGGGCCTGAACACTGGCTCACCTGGCATCCAAGTTCCAGCAAAACTTTACCACAGCCTCCACTAATAGCTGTACCAAAAGCCACTGAGGAAATTGCAGATACTACAGACCCTGAGTACTGGTGAAAAAATACAAAACAAAAACCTGGAACAAGAAGGAGCTCCTTTCAGGCCAAATTGCATATACCAGCTTCTGTCAAGTTTATTTCACCTCTGAACCAAAGGCCCTGGCGGTCTCACCCCATACAAACCATCCCCCGGGCCCTGCACCTCAACATGGATGCTTCAGGCCTGGCGGCTGAGGTTGGGGTGGGAATTCACATGAACACCATTAACAGAAATACGGTAAACATGGCTCTCCCTCTTGACTGTAAGTTGGAACTTCTTTAAGGTCATTTCCTCTAATGTTCTGAAGTGCTCTAAGGTTGCAGTCCCCAACTCCAGGGCCACGGGATAGGTTCCAGTCTTTGGGCTGTTAGGGACCAGGCTGCAGAGCTCTGTGCCCCACTCCATCCCATCCTTGGAAAAATTGTCTTCCATGAAACTTAGCGTTGCGCACAGCAGGAGGCGAGCAGTGGGCGAGACTTCATCAGTATTTACAGCCGCCCCGCATCACTCACATCACCGCCTGAGCTCTGCCTCCCACTGCTGCACCGCCCCACCATGTGGAAAAATTGTCTTCCAGGAAACCGGTACACTCTGAGTGCCATGGAAAAGTATAAACATGCACAAAACTAGAGACAACCTCTCATTCTTCTTTGGGGTGGAAGTCATGGAGCAGAGCATTGTACTTTTATTAATCAGCCAAACTTACAGCCCAGTACTATTCCTTTTTTCATAGAAAACCATGACCAGTTTTATCCATGGCCTCCTTTTTCCTAAGCAGTCTGGCTTCACTCCCATTCTGCTACTGAAGTGGCTTCTCCAAAGATGATGGATCATCTTCTAATAATTAAATCTAATGACTGTTGTTCACTTTACATTATGTAAGATCCCACTGAAGTTCTCCATTTCCTCTTCTATTTCTGACCACTCCTTCTCCATCTGCCCCTCTGTTGTAAAACTAGGTCTTTAATCTTATTCTTTTTTTACCCTACCCTCCCCTGCTCAGAGATCCTATTCATTCTCCTGGCCTCAGTGGGCTCCTTCCTGTAAGGTGAATTTCCAAGTCCACATTTTCATCCTTGACTTTGTCCTGAGCACCAATCCTACATCTTCAGCCACCAGTGGACATTTCCACTTGTTCACTTGAATTTAAATACAGTGTATCTAAAATTTGACTTTTCAACTTGGCCTCATCTACCACTTGGTTTTCCTTCCCTAACTTTTCTTATTTTCATTTGTGGTAGCATGTTTTTCAAAATCACCTACATATATTTTGTTCTAATATTAAATTTTACTGATTCTTCACCTTATTAAATTGAACAACATGAAGTTTCTATTTATGTAGGTCAAGAATGGTCAAATATCAGCAATTTCCTGCAATTCTCATCAAAAAAGTTCAAGTCCTTTAGACTTCAAATTACTCCAGTAACCTCCAGTTTTCTGCACCTCCATTCCTCTGCCTGCAGTTCATTCTGAAGGTCACCAGCTTATTAATCCTTCAGAAATACTCACCTTTGAGAACCTCCCAAAGTACAATAACAAAATTTTTTCACTTTTTATTCCTGATCTTATACAATCGATCCCCAAACCTACCTTTGCAGTGTCTTGGCCCTATTTAGCTTCAGAGTTCCTTGTTTTAATCAAACTGGAGTAAACATCATATCTCTTCCTTCTTTATTTGGGGAATTCTTCTTCCTTACTTCAAATATCCCTCTGTCTGTAGACTTACTCAAACTTTAATGTCACACAGCCTAGTGACATCTACAGTATCATTATTTTTAACTAGTTTTACTCATGAGTTGTCTTTCTCCAGACTATTTAAGTGCCTTAAAAGTAAAAAATGATGTCTTTTATCTCTCCCTATTTATTAAGAAGGGTATATAACCTTAACTGTAGTAAGTGACTGAAAAATAGTTACTGCTGCTTTTAGTGATTTTTAAAAAATGATCTGAGTCCTAGCCCAGATACCAGCACTTAATTCACTCTTCTGAAAATAACTTTCCTGTCCAGAGATGTGAGGTCTTCTAAAGTATCAATAGTTTCTTAGACCCTACTCTATTTCCTACCAAAACTATTACAATTCATGCTATCATGCACTTGTGGACCAATCTATCTCCTAGGCAGACTCCTAGATTTCATCAAAATGAAAACTGATGAAAGATAGAGAGATTTTCCCACAGATTTTTAAATTCTTGGACTAGACTTGAATTTCTTTATATCTCTTGCAATAAAATCTTCAAGAGATGTATGGCAATATATCTCAGAATCTACTAAATCCCAACAGCTCAGTGACTACATTTAAATTGAGAAGCTTTGATACATGAATCGTGTTTCATGGGGACCTCATAATCTGTTATCTGAATAGCCAGGCAAGAAAATACCTCTTTTGTCATCAAGTCATAATTGTCTGGTTCTTCCCCTGCCTGATTGATATATTTTAAAATATCCTTGAGCTTTGTCTTCTCACGGATATAAATAAAATAATTCTTATAAGTCCTACTGGCCTCTCAGTGTCCTCTATCCGTGTTTCATCTATGTTGCCAGAAAATTGTTGAGACTCAATTCAA
>CAUYRT010102694.1:0-15655 GCA_963574885.1 Lepilemur ruficaudatus | reverse complement strand
TTTATTAATCCACTCATGTGTTGATGGGCACTTGGGTTGAATTTCTCAGTCTTAAGGAGACTTGTCAAGCTTTTTATCCTTTTTGTCTTTATTCATATCCAATGTCATTCTCTATGTTTAATTATCAAAAACCTAACAAGTAACTGAGCAGTCTACCTTCCAGATGCAACTTCCAAAAGAGTTGAGACTTGGCTTTAACCATGAGAGTTTCAACTAGCATTCATGAGCCAGGTTCTTCCTGCTCTGCCTCCCTATGAATCATCAGTGCATGCTACATAGTAATAATAAATGTGTTAAATATATCAATGAAAGGCAGAGTATTATAAGCTTAATTTCAAATTGTCTATAACCATACTGTCCAATAGAACTTTCCACAATGATGGAAATGTTTTATATCTATGCTGTCCAAGTATGATTGAAATGTGACTAGTGTGACTGAGGAACTAAATTTTTAATTTTATGTAATTTGAATTTGAATTTAAATAGCAACTCATAGCTAGTTGGCTATCATATTAAACAGCTCAGATCTATAAGAATAATTTCAAGAAGTTAGGTTACTTAGGTATTGCAATTCCCATGGCCTTTTTAAAATCAGTAAGTGCTCTGGCAATAATATTGACTTTGTTTTTTCTTTCATTTGTTCAGAAGCATTTTCTGAGCAACTGCTTGTTGATAGCAATTCAAAATGAATGACACAGCTTCTGTCTTTGATCTATGGCCAGGGACTTGACAGTTATTACACTGTTAGGTACAATGTGAAAAGAAGCATATGGGGTAATAGGGGGGACACAGAGAAGATACTGCATGATTGTTTAAGGGAATGAAAGAAGGCTTCTCAGAAAAACTGACATTCGAATGCTTGAGCTGAAACCTTAAAAGGGCAGTTTGAATATTTTTTTGCCTCTGATTTTGCTATTTTCTGTAAGAACAGGTTTCCTGGGTTATTTATAATGCATCTGTCATGGTCAATTGAGAACCAACTTTCTCCCTGTCTTTCCTTTGCTTCCTACAAGCTCTCGATTTTGGTCAAGAGACATGGGTCTCTCCCTTTCCCCACTACCCTGCCACCTTGACACATCTTTTCTTCCTGCAGTGTTCGGTAAAAAGCTGCATCACTGCCTTCCACGTCACCTGTGCCTTTGAGCACAGCCTAGAGATGAAGACTATTCTAGATGAGGGAGATCAAGTGAAGTTCAAGTCATACTGCCTCAAGCATAGCCAAAACAGGCAGAAACTTGGGGAGGCTGAGTACCCCCACCACAGGGCTACAGAGCAGAGCCAGGCCAAAAGCGAGAAAACCAGCCTGCGGGCACAGAAGCTTCAGGAGCTGGAGGAGGAGTTCTATTCCTTGGTACAAACGGAAGATGTGGCCACAGAGCTGGGGCTGCCCACGCTAGTTGTGGACTTTATCTATAACTACTGGAAACTGAAGCGGAAAAGTAACTTCAATAAGCCATTATTTCCTCCAAAGGCGGATGAAGAAAATGGGCTGGTGCAGCCAAAAGAGGAAAGCATTCACACTCGCATGAAAATGTTTATGCATCTACGGCAGGACCTGGAGAGGGTAAGGTGACCAGCTGTGACTAGTATGTACATCTCGGTCTGCGTAGAAATGGAGGTCCCATTTCCAGTTTAAAAATGGTCAGCTCATTATAGTGTGGGCTTTCTGTATCCTTGCTTATCTTCTGATTTCACTGTGGCCCCAGATATTGGCCTCTGTTTAAATTTTGACAGACACATTCAGGGGATTGGAGAGATCTCACTGATGTTCTCTGTGAACTTTAAATTTGAAATATATTCTCATTTGGTTTACTTTTTATTCACTGTTGAGCCTAAATTGGCTCATCTATATTTTACTGACACATTTATGAGACTGGAGGCTGAAGAAAGAGTGAATTTTGTTCAGGCAAGCACTAGATCAGGGTTTCTCAAACTCTGCACTATTGACATTTTAGACTGGATGGTTTGTTGTAGGGGGCTGTCCTTTGTTGTGGGGGCATCGTAAGATGTTTAGCAGTATCCCTGGCCTCTACCCACGAGATGCCAGTAGCACCCCTGCAACACATACCCAGTGTGACAAACAAAAATGTCTCCAAATTACCAAATGCCCCCTGAGGGTCAAAATCGCCCCTGGTTGAGAGCCACTCTATCATATAATTCAGTTTAACTCATGATGTATTGATCAATTATCTATTAAATTAGGTGCTGCAAGAGTTCAAAAATAAGTTAGGCCCTGTGTTTACCCTAGAGAATTTTATAATTAAATATCATTATAGAAATGGCTTGATTTGTTTCTCTGCTACCAAAATTTGAAGAGGAACTAATAGATTTGGCTCAGTTTTTAAAATTTAGGACATACATATATAGCACCTATTGTTATTACTATTATTGCCAGTGCTGTTCTAAGCATTTCATAAATATTAACTCAATCCTAATATGCTCATGAAAAATACTATCATCATCATCATCATCCCTATTTACAAATGAACAAATTAGGGTACAGAAAAGTTAAGTAACTTGCCCAGGTGGGTAGTATGAGAGAGTGAGGATTTCACCCTTGTGGCTGTAGAAACTTGGTTGAGCTCAAAGTATGAGCAAAAAAGCCACTTCCAGTCTTCCCAGCAAACCTTTATTCTGCTGGTCCAGCACTCATTAGAAAATTGTACTGGGTACAGTGCTGTCATCATTTGTACTCAGGAATGTAAAGGGAAGGCTGAATTGTTAAACCATCATTCAGTCTTTTCAACCTGGCCATGCAAATAAATACCAAGCCTATGACACTGCACGGAGAGAAGGTTTCAGGAGGCAGCTTTGGGACATTTTGCTTGTGCTGCTGATTAATATGGGAACCATAATCCCACAATTAATCATGCTGTATGGATTCCTGTGGAGTGGCTTTCATTCTGCAGCTCTTGGGTTCTGTCTTCTCTTTTCATCCTCCCCCACCCCACCTAACTTTAGGTGTCTTCATTTTAGCTAAACAACTTCAATTGTCAGGTTTACTTAACATGATGTCTTTATTTGCTGGGGATTGGGCTTTCAGGTCCGAAATCTGTGCTACATGATAAGCAGGCGAGAGAAGCTGAAACTGTCACATAGCAAAATGCAGGAACAGATCTTCAATATGCAAGTCGAGCTTGCTAACCAAGAAATTGCTGCAGGTAACCTGTATATTAAAAATGTCCTAACAAATATATAGACACTGGTTGCATCCTATTTAAACACTTTAAATTTTATGTCAATTGTTCCACTTAAAAATCTTTAAAAATTCTTGTCAAATATCTCCTTCACTCCAGTCCAATCCTGATATAACATGGCCCACTTCACTGTCAATTAATGAGGCAAGAAATCCCAGAGTGGGGTGGGGAGAGTTGCAGGTCTAGGGCAGATAACCTAGGTCCAAGACAGATATTCGATGCCATTATTTGGAGCCATGAAATTATTCTATAATTATTGAATCCATTTAGAAATCAATAGAATAATCCTAGCACTCTGGGAGGCCGAGGCGGGCAGATCGCTTGAGGTCAGGAGTTTAAGACCAGCCTGAGCAAGAGCGAGACACCGTCTCTACTAAAAAAATAGAAAGAAATTAATTGGCCAACTAAAATATATAGAAAAAATTAGCCAGGTATGGTGGCTCATGCCTGTAGTCCCAGCTACTTGGGAGGCTTAGGCAGAAGGATTGCTTGAGCCCAGGAGTTTGAGATTGCTGTAAGCTAGGCTGACGCCATGGTACTCTAGCTCGGGCAACACAGTGAGACTCTGTCTCAAAAAAAAAAAAAAATAGGATCTAACCCCAGTTTCCAGAAAACATTTAATTCTAGAATTACTCATCTTAACAATAGTCTAAAACAGATCTTTAGCCAGAAGTTAGAAGATCTGAGTTCTTATCTTTCCATTTATTCACTAATATTTGTTGAACATCTACTGTGGACTAAGAACAGAGCTAGAAGACGAAGCAGTCAGTAAGACAGAATCCCCACCACAGGGTACACTGCCCATTTGGTGAGTGAGACAAGTGAGCATAATTATAGTACCCTAAGCATGGGAAGCTTGGCTGTAATGATGACATTTATATTCAGTGACACCTGTAACCTACCTCCGTATGCCTCATTTAACACAAAGGTCAGTGGCAGAGCCTGAACAACTAGGGGTCACTGGGTGGGGGTGTGCAGAATCATCTCCTGCCAAGGGCCGGCCATAGAGCAAGAGAGATACTCAAGAAATGAGGTGTCACATCATGAGTCACAGCAGAGTGTTATAGCAGGAGGCAGCAGGGCTGCTCAGCCACAAGGGCAACAGTGACAGGCAAAACAAAGAGAACCAAAGGACAGCAGGGAAAGCCCACACATGCCGAGGAAATTGGCTCCTACCCACGCACCTTCTGATTGGTAGGCGTGAGCCTCCTTACAGCTTGCAGCATCCGCAGGTGGCAACCCCTGCCAGAGATGAGTTGGGGATCCTTGGGGAACAAATGCTGCCCACTGGGGCATGTAAGAGCTGTACTCTCTGTATCTCATTTTTGTGAGGCTACAGAAGATGATAATGGGCAAAGGTCAAGTCCGTATGCAAGGAGGAATTGTTTGGTAGTGCCTTTTTAATTTCAGAGCACTCAAAATAATAGAGGAAAACCTGTTCTAACTGTGATTATAGGGTAACATAACCGGGTAACTAATTGCTAATACTCCCCAGGCCAAGCCCATAGCTGGCCATTGGCAGGAATTGTTGTGATTCTTTTCTGCTGGTCTTACCACTACAAAACCTCCCACCTCCATAATGGTAATTTGTAGTTAGGAAATTATTCTAGGTTAAGGATATAAAATTTGCAGGAACCACCCACTACCACTTCTAATGCCGAGTTCAGACAGCATACATACTCTTCATCCTTCAAAACCTGTGTCTACATTTCTGAGGGTTTGTATTTGACTTGCTTTAGGAAGGCCAGGAAAGATTGGAGGAGGGGGGTCTGAAATGTGTCCGTTTAAGGCATAACCTAAGTGCTTTATAGTACCTACATGTGTGCGTGCATGCACGCCCACACACACAAAAATAGGGTGACCCTGTTCTAAACCATTACTAGTGACATTCTTTTCAGAAATGGAAGGGACAAAGATGGGGATGCAGGAGACAACACACTAGTCTTTGTGATCATTTTGCAGACAAAGACAGCAGAGGTGGGGAACCATATAGCAAACAGTGGCATTGCCGAGTTTTTCATCTTTCGTACTCTTGGCCCCAACCTCTGGTTCACCTCACTCCAACTGTTACAGCATGATGTACATACATAATATCAAAGCCAGATGCTTATTAGACATTTGAAAGAGTGGGTGTGTGAACTCACTCTGCCATAAGCATATATGCCATTATTTAAATCAATTGTTAAAATGAGTCTTTCTTTTTGATCTCAGGACTTCCTTTGACAAGTGCACTAGAAAACTCATTGTTTTACCCACCACCAAGAATTACCTTAAAGTTACAAATGCCCAGATCAACCCAGGACGACTGCAGAAAGAACTCCACAGAGACTGATCACCGACCCCACTCTCCTGACAGCGACTCCCCTGTTCATAGTATAAGGAGCATGCAGGTGCCTCAGGAGCCTCTAGAAATGAGAGTGAAATCGTATCAGAGATATCCATTAGAGAGCGAGAATAACCGTTTGCTGGCCAGTCTCAGCCATTCCAGGAGTGAAGCAAAGGATTCCAGTCCTTCTTGGAGAACCCCGTCTTCAGAGTTCTATCATGGGCAGTCACTGGGAAAGCCTCTGGTCCTTCAGGCTGCCCTCCATGGACAGTCTTCCATTGGGAATGGGAAAAGTCAGCCTAACTCAAAGTTTGCCAAATCCAATGGCCTAGAGGGCAGCTGGTCTGAGAATGTCACCCAAAAAGATAGCTCAAGTGAGATGTTCTGTGATCAGGAGTCCATGCTAAGCTCACACTTGGCCAGTCCGGGCAGCTTTAGAAAATCCACCATGGAACATTTTGGTAGATCCTTTAAAGAGGTCACCAAGTGGGTGAGGACCACAGAGGACCTCCAATGCTGTGTGAAACCAACCAAGAATATGAACCCTAAAGAGCAGTTGTGGGGTAGGCAGCTTCTCAGGCAGTCTGCAGGGAAAGCTCCATATCAGGAAAATGATGGGTATTGCCCAGATTTGGAGCTGAGTGATTCAGAAGTAGAAAGTGATGGGCATAAAGAAAAGGTCAGGGTAAGGAGAGAGAGCTCAGACAGGGAAAATCCTCCCCATGACTCTAGACGGGATTGCCACAGTAAAAGCAAGCCACACCCCCTTTCCCACAGTTCAATGCAAAGGTGATCGGAAACTCCCAAGGATAACCCAACCTTTGCCTTTGCCCCATATATTGGGGAAAACCCATACACCAAAAGGATTCTAGCATATGTTAGGAGGAATTGTAGTGAAAAGGATGAAATTTTTCCACACTAAATTGGCTTGCAGTTTTTTAAAAGGTTTGAAGTCTAGTTTTTACAAACATGTTACAGGAATTGCAGATTGTCCAGAGGTTTGTAAGAGGCTATTTGGAGCAGCTGGGCCCAGAGTATTTACTCAGTAAATATTTTGAGTCAGCTTTCCAGTTATAGTAATACATTGATAAGTATATGTATTAAGAGTCCTCGCGTTGTTAACAGATTTGCAAGAGACCATGATTGTCAGACACTAAAACTACTTACCTTTTGAAGCTACAGCATGTGACTCCCAGAGCTCCTGTCTGTAGGAAGTTTCTAACTCCACTGGTATCTATAAACCTTCAGGGGAGAGACCAGGAGAGCGACATCTCAGATACTGTCAAACTCACTACCCTCTTCCTTTGCTTTGCACAAGGTCGAGTTCCTTTCACAGTATCTTAACTTACTAAGTCAATACTCCTAATGCTCATAATTGTCCAGTGCCTGTTCCTAGACTTGCCTGTTAGGGACACACTCGTAACTATTTTACCCAGCTAACAAGCGTAAAAAGCTAACTTGTGGATAGTGTTTACAAAAGTACAAGAGTACTACTTCTAAGGAAAATGCTCTGATTCTCTCTGTCTAGAATTCCAGAGCCTTTCCCAAAGTGAGACCATTTCTGGGATATTTGTACCAGGTCAGGGTTTTGTGTTGTTGTTTTCAAATAAGTTTGACTAAAATAAGTTTGGCTGACAGTTTTTGTATACCTGCTTTAATGTTTATAAAATTTTTATTGAGGTATAATTAAAATATAATGAAATGCACAGAGGTTAAGTAGTCTTACCTGCTTTAATTTTGAAACAGATTTTTATTGTCAAACAGAATTTGAAAGCATGTGTTTAACACATGGATATAATTTAGCTTTGTATCAATTTTGAATCTGAGGCAATTTCCCAAACAAAAAGGCTGGAGCCATTTTTCAGAAGTTGCTTATACCTTGTTCCCAAACTAGCAGCCTTGATGAATTTCTGAGAGGAAGAGAATAATTACATTGGGAGGGATAAAAAAAAAAAATGTTTGCTTCCCATTTAAAGAAGGGAGAAATGTTGCAGTTTTAAAAATGTGAAGCAGACTATAATTCTCAGCTCTCATTTCTTCTTAGCCTTAAATTAACATTCTCTTTCTTCTAGTTTGGGGAAAGTATAGTGGCAATTTTCAGACAAAAGAGGTATTTTCAATTTTTAAAGTTTCTTACTGCTGAAACACCCCAGCTGTAGTAGGTGCCAGTCAGTCAAGGGAGGGGCCCTCTCTCTATCAATATGGAAAACCCAGCAGTTTTTCTCTCCCTACTTTTGTTCTTGTGCCGTTGTTAATGAGTTCTTTTGCTTTTTGCTTTCTCCTTGTCTGAAAATTTTTGTGTTTTGCCTCTCCTTTGGGTACATCTTCAAAATGCTTCTTTTGTGCCTATGTACATGTGTGAACATGCCATCGCATGTGAGTTAGGTGTCCTATATTTTGTTTGGCAAAAACTATGGATTATCCAACATAAGGAGGAGAAATTCCCCTATTTATGTATTAGGTTTCTGTGCTTTTTCTTTGAATTCTTCTGGAGTAGGTGTTAATTTGACACCTTCATGGTAATGAAATTGTATGGAGCTGTGTTGTAAATTCCTTATGTCAGAGGCCAATGCAGTAGCCTGTGTCCTTTCATGCCTTTCAATTCTGAGTGAGTGGGAGGAAAAGCAAACATCAAAACAGTGCTTCAGCCAAATTTCATATGTAATGCCATTGGGAAAGTATTGACTAAAATATCATTCCAGTCAGGGAAATAAAGTTGTAATATTTTTACAGGATTTTCCTAGGTAAATGAAGGAGCCTTCAGTTGTATAAATTTCAATTGCCCCAAAATGTATTTGCTACATTTTGTTGTTGTTTGAAGTATTACCTCTTAACCTTCTTTGTTAATTTCTTTCATTTTGTCTTATATAGTCCAGTTTTCCAAGATAAACTCAGTCTTTTTTCAAATGTCACCTTTTTACCAATACTTTTTAATTAAATTATGAAAACTGCTAACTACTGTCAGTGTGTTAATTTTTTATTTTGGTACATTGGTTTTAGAAAATCTTAGATATGTTCCTTTTATATTTAAAAATCATATTCACAGTTTATAGCAGCACAATTCACAATTGCAAAGATGTAGAAACAACCTAAGTGCTCATCAATACATGAGTGGATTAATAAAATGTGCTATATTTATACCACGGAGTTCTACTCAGCCACAAAAAACAATGGTGACCTACTACCTCTTGTATTATCCTGGATAGAGCTGGAGCCCATTCTGCTAAGTGAAGTATCCCAGGAATGGAAAAACAAGCACCACATGTACTCACCAGCAAATTGATATTAACTTATCAACACTTAAGTGCACATATAGTAGTAACATTCTTCGGGTGTCAGACAGATGGAAGGGGGAGGAGGGGATGGGGATGTACACACATAATGGATGTGGTGCGCACCGTCTGGGGGATGGACACGCTTGAAGTTCTGACTCGGGTGGGGCAAGGGCAATATACGTAACCTGAACATTTGTACCCTCGTAATATGCTGAAATAAATTTAAAAAAATCATATTCACAAAACAAATAAGTGGTGTGAGAAGAGGGAGGAGGGGGTGGGGAGGAATTGAATGTTTAGAAGCACAGATTCATGATTCATGTCAATACCCGGGGCCAAAGAGAACTCTGGATACTTGGACTCTGCCCGGAAGTCATGATTTCATCAGGCTAGCAAGATAAAGACCTTAGGATCATCATTAAAAAAATCTCCAGGTAAACGGGTCCTATCTAAAGAGATACAGTTCAGAAGGCTTAGATCAGTCATCACTTAAAATATGTATTCTTTACAATATTCGTTCTATTTGAAGTCATGTAAATATATTAATGTCATAGGGGTTATGTGGTGTCATGGGGGGACTTTGAGGGCATTATAAACATTTTCATGATAAGAAATGTGCTTGCCAAAGGTCATTGGGTAAATCTGTAGTGAAGATAGGTAAAAGGTGGTTGTTTTTCTCAGTCTCTCCCCTTCTCCCTTGTTAATAGACAACTATTTTGATCTGGTAAATCATTAGATAAAATGCTGGAGAACTGAAACTATAAATACACCCTGTTATAGCCAACAAAAGCTATCTGGTTTATACTAATGTGTACATTTCCAATGGGAGATGAACCTTCATCTTTGTGTTAAAGCAACTTTTAAATTCAGAGAATAAACCAGAGGATACACAGTCCTGGGTTTTTCCCCGATGGGACTTTAAAATCCTCAGTGTGCTTGCTGACCCTTAAGAATTAAGGAAAAGTACATGATAGGAGTAAAAACTTACCACTGTATAACTTTTATGTGATATTTTCCAAAACATGTATCTTATTTATAACAAATTTTTATTAAATTTTCACAACTTTAATTCAACTATTTTCAAGTTTTATAGAAAGCAGCAATTTTGTATTGATTTTTTAAAAAGTAGCTTTTGGGCTGGGCACAGTGGCTCATGCCTGTAATCGTAGCACTTCGAAAGACTGAGGTGGGAGAATTGCTTGAGGCCAGGAGTTCAAGCCCAGCCTGGTCAACATAGTGAGACCCCATCTCTGCAAAAAAATAATAATAAAGATAAAAGTAACTTTTAGTTAATAAAGATCCACCCTGAAGCTGTCACTCATATACTGGGAGCTTTGTAACACTAAATCTGGCACTGTTAAAGAAGGCTTCTGTGAATTCAGTTGATTTTACTTCATGTATTGGAGCAAATTGTGTGAACTAAAGACATTAGGATAGTAGTCCTTGAAATGATTCAGGGTTAGGAAGGCTCAAGCCCCAGACTGGTGTCCTACTCTGTCCAGTCACTGATGAGTTCTTTGACCTGATGCTCCCTAAACACATTAATCATCGTGATAAACTCAGAGCATCCATCATTTCTCATTTTGGTAAGGTGAATTTGAGTATGAACATTCCAGCCTCAAGGCCTGAATACCCCTACACTTTAAATTTCCTTCCCTTCCCCTCACTACTCCTGCTTACCTTCTCATTTTCATTTGTTATAACTGAATAGCAAGTTATAAACAAGATGGAATTGAGCTATTCAAGCTATCCTCATTACAGCAAATTATCTGAATTTGGAGACCCTTTGCACAACTGTCTTTCGGCCTACATTGCTTTCTAAAGTATTGCTAGGATGTAATGAAGCTGCTTTCATAAACCACACGTGGAAACAGGTCTCATTATTTTATAGTCATTTCTCACATGATGAGAAAACTTTATTCTAAGAATTGCTGAAATTTTGAAAATTATAATCTCATTGAATTAATTACTTCAGCCTTATAACAGAAAGACACTTCAGGTTGGACCATTACCTTTTAGAAGAAAACATTATTTATTCCTGCTTAAGATAAACCTGGCGTATGTGCCAGGGTTCTGATAAACAGACTTTTCCTTTTTTCACCCCAGCTTTTCCTCTTCTACTTTCCAAAACAGGATCTCTGGTTAATTCAACAATGAACAAGATCACACCAGGCTGCTTGCGTCTTTTGGGCAGAATTTATGCCGGTATCTTGTCCCTCAGTCCTCAAAGATGGACTGAGAACCACATGGGCAAAGACCAGGCTAAAGGTCAGTTTCAAGACAGCTGCTTAGGTCCCCTAAGGAAGCCAACCAGGACCAAAACCCTTGGTAGGATAAGCCAGAAAACTTGTTTGGGGCTAGTCAAGTCTTCAAATATTAATAATAAATGCAACAATATTCATCAAGCCCTAACTCTGTGTAAGGCCTTTTGCTAAGCCTTTTGCATGAGACTACCTTATATTTAGTTCTCACAACAACCATATGAAGATGACACTATTAGCTCCATTCGACATATGTGAAAATTGAGGCCAAATGGTTAAGACAGTTGTTCAAGGCCCTACAGCTAGTGTACAGCAGGGTCAGGACTAGAACCTGTGATGTTGCCTCTACGGCTCATATTTTTGGTCACTTTGCTTGGCTCCTATGCCCAAAGTCCCCTCTCTAAGCATTCTTACTCCGTTTCTTCCTGAAAAAGCAGCCTGAGTTGGGATTTAGTCATATGGATTCTGTTCCACTTGATCCCTGCCATGTTGGACAGAGCTAATTGGATCAAAATTAGTCATCTAACACAAAGGCAAACACTTTATAAAGGTTCACATCCAAAGTGTAAGATAATTCACACAAATCTGGACAAGACAGGCCTCACAGTATATCTGGGACCTGCCTTCTCCATAGCTAGTCTAACTTGTAAATGAGTATAGCAGGCTAAATAATGGCTCCCCAAAGATTGTCCACATCCTAATCCCCGGAACTGAATGTTACCTTGCATAATAAAAGGGGCTTAACATATATAATTAAAGTTAAGGGCCCTGATATGGGGAGGTTATCCTGGATTACCTAGGTGGGCTCAACCAATATGATCACAAAGGTACTTATCAGAGGGAGTCAGGAGAATCTGAGTCAGTAGTAGGAGATATGACAATGGAAGCAAGAGATTGGAGTAACGCAAGGAAGAGTCATGAACTAAAGAATGCAGGCAGCCTCTAGAAACTGAAAAAAGCAAGGAAACTCTCCATTGAAGTTTCCAGAAGGAACTTAGCCCTGCCTACACTGTGATTTTAGACTTTTGACCTCCAGAACTATAAGAGAGCAAATTTGTGTTGTTTTAAGCCACTAAATTTGTGGTAATTTGTTATACCAGAAATAGAAAACTAATACACTGGGCATAGAGGAAATGCTCCTTACTTTTTCAGGGAAGTGTTCCTTGTTCCCAATGTGCCCATCTGTACTGCGATACTCTAAGTTGGTCCCGTACTTTCACTCTTAATTGAACACTTTCATGAAATGGAAAACAAGTGTTTTTTCAATCAATAAAATCCTCCCCTGTAGAAATTAGTTTTCTCTTTCATGTCCCCCACACTTTCTCCAACGTAGCCTTTGGTGCTTCTTAGGTAGCCTTGGATAATCCTCCATGGGCCTGCTTGATCCATTGTGGCTGAATCTGGCACCGCCTGAGGAGTTGCCATAGGTTAGTGTGTCCCTGTAGTCTGAAAAACTGCCCTGGGGAAGTAGAAATAATTCCTGAATATTACTCCAGAGGGGAGGTGATGGAAGGCATGAGTGGCTCATTATTATGAGGAATGATGCTCTAGTTATCAGAGCCTCCTAAAAGGAAGTGAGTGGCCTGAAGAGTTGAGTTCTTGAAGATCCCAGATATCTAAAAAGAACTTGGGGATTAAAGAATGCAACTCTATGCCACCTACAAAAAGCCCACTTTAAAGTTAAACACACAGAGAGGTTAAAAGTAAGAGGATGGAAAAAGGTATACCATGCTAACACTAACCAAAAGAAAGCTGGAGTGGCTATATTAATATCATATAAGCATAAATTCATCAAGAGAACATAACAATCTTAAGTGTTTATGCACCTAATAACATAGCTTCAAAATACATTAAGCAAAAACTGAATAGAACTGCAAGGGAGCTAGACAAATCCACAATTATAGGTTATGTCTATAGTTAATAGAACAAATACACAGAAAATCAGTAAAGATATAGATTTGAACACCTATATTTAATTGACATTTACCACTCTACCCAACAACTGCAGAATACACATCCTTTTCAAATGCACATAGAACATTTATCAAGATAGACCATACTCTGGGCCATTTATTAAACAAGTCTTAATAAATTAAAAGGATTCAAGTCAAAGTATGTTCTTTGACCAAAATGGAATGAAATTAGAAATCAATAACAGAAACATCTCTGAAAAATCCAATTATTTGAAACTAAGTAACACATGCATCAAAAAAGAACTCAAAAAGGAAATTAGAAAGTATTTTGAACTGAATGAAAAAAAACATTGGCATGGCAATATTTTTGGAGGATGGCACTAAAATAGTACCTTGGCAGTAAATGCCTATATTAGAAAAGAAGGGTCTCAAATCAATGACCTCACCTTCCACCTTAAGAAATTCAAAATAAAAGAGGAAATGAAATCCAAAGTAAAAAAAAAAAAAGGAAATAAAAAAGGTCAGAGCTGAAATCAGTGACATAGAAAAGAGAAAATCATTGAAACCAAAAGCTAGATCTTTCAGAAAATAAAATAAAATTGATAAACCTCTAGTGAGACTGATCAAGAAAAAAAGAAAAAAGCCAAATTACCAGTATCAGAAATAAGAGAGATGACATTGTTACAGATTCTACAGATATTAAAGAGATAATAAGGGAATATTATGAACAACCTAATCCCAGTAAATTCAAAACAAAGATAAAATAGGAGGGGAGTGGTGGCTCACACCTGTAATCCCAGCTCTTTGGCGGGCCAAGGTGGGAGGGTAGCTTGAGGCCAGGAGTTTGAGACCAGCCTGGGCAATAGAGCAAGATCATCTCTACAAAAAAATTTAAAAATTAGCTGGGTATGGTGGCTTGCACCTGTAGTCCTAGCTACTCAGGAGGCTGAGACAGAAGGATCACTTGAGCCCAGGAATTTGAGGTTACAGTGACCTATTATCAGGCCACTGAACTCCAGCCAGGGTGACAGTGAGACCCTGTCTCTACAGAAAAACAAACAAACAAAAAAAGAAATGAACAAATTCCTTTAAAGACACTACCAAAGCTCATCCAAGAAAAAATAGGTAACATGAATAGCTCTTTGTTATTAAATAAATTGAATTTCCAGTTAAAAACTTTCTTATAAGGAAAACTTCAGGCCCAGATGACTTCACTGGTAAATTCTAACCAACTGTGACGACTCACATAATATTAATTCTATACAAACTCTTCCAAAAAAATTGAATAGAATACCTCTCAACTCATTCCATGAAGCCACCATTACCCTGATACAAGATAAATACATAAGAAAACTATAGACCAATATCCTTCGTAAAAATAGATGCAAAAGTTCTTAACAAAACCTTAGCAAACTGAATGCAACAATGTATCAAAAGATACAGGTGTCTTTTTGATAAAATGACTTTTCCTTTGGGTAGATACACAGTAGTGGGTAAGTCTACATTTATTTCTTTGAGGAATCTCCATACTCAAATGTTTATAGCAGCACAATTCACAATCGCAAAGATGTGGAATCAACCTAAGTGCCCATCAATTTATAAGTGGATTAAGAAAATGTGGTGCGTATGTATACACACACTCATACACACATAGACATACCGTGTAGTACTACTCAGCCATAAAAAGGAATGAAATACTGTCTTTTGCAGCAACTTGGATGGAACTGGAGACCATTATCCTAAGCGAAGTATCTCAGGAATGGAAAAACACCACATCTACTCTCTAATAATTTGGAGCTAATCGATGGGCACACACAGGCACAAAGATGTGTAAAGGTCATTGGAAATCAAGACAGGGAGGGGAGGAGGGGTAAAAACTTATCTATCAGGTACAATGAACACTATTTGGGTGATGGGCACACTAAAAGCCCCAACTTAAGCATTATAAAAAGTATCCATGTAGCAAAAACATTTGTACCCCCTTAATATTTTCAAATTTTAAAAAAGATAATAATACATCATGACCAAGTGAGATTTATCCCAGAAATTCAAGATTGAATTAACATTTGAAAATCAACCAATGTCATTCACCATACCTCAATAGATACATAAAAAGCATTTGACAAAAATCCAATATCCACTACTGATAATACCACTCAGCAAACTGCAAATAGAAGGGAATTTCCAAAAACCTGATAAAGGACAAAAAACCTACAGTTAATATTATTAATATATTTAATGGTGAAAGACTTAATGCTTTCCCTCCAAGATCAGGAAGAAGATAATGATGTCCACACTCACCACTTCTCTTTAACATTGTACTAGAATTTCTAGCCAGAGCAATAAAACAAGAAAAAGAAATGAAAGTCATCCTGATTGGAAAGGAAAAAATACAACATTCTGTATTCACAGATGACCAAATGACATGACTTGTCTATGTAGAAAGTCAAATGGAGGCCAGGCACAGTGGCTCACACCTGTAATCCTAGTACTCTGGGAGGCCAAGGCTGGATCATTTGAGCTCAGGAGTTCGAGACCAGCCTGAGCAAGAGTGAGACCCCGTCTCTACCAAAAATAGAAAAAATTAGCCAGGCATGGTGGTGCACACCTGTAGTCCCAGGTACTCTGGAGGCTGAGGCAAGAGGATCACTTGGCCCAGGAGTTTGCAGTTGCAGTGAGCTAT
>CAUYRT010102693.1:0-10620 GCA_963574885.1 Lepilemur ruficaudatus | reverse complement strand
AGATTGTAAAGATGGCATGAGATCGGGATGACTGGGAGTTCATAGCTGTGGAGGCCACAGTCCTACAATTGTTGCCCTGCTCCAAACAGGAAACAGTATCCAGGGCAACTAAAACAGTCTTCTCAGTGAGTCCTACAATCTTTATGCCTTCCTTAGGGTCCTCCCGTATATTTATTTGAGGGGCTTTCTCACGAGAAGGGCATAGAAGATCCAAAATTTCTTCATTGTAAATCTCCAAGTAAGACACTTTCAGAGTAAATTCAAAGTCACTCATTTTATCAATTTCTTTGAAGAGCATTTGTATTACCCTAGGAATGACCCCAACTGTTGGCTCATTTTGTTGCTCTGCAGTGTATGTACCTCCCATAGAATAGGTTTTTCCAGAGCCAGTCTGCCCATAGGCCAGGACAGTTGCATTATATCCTTTAAATATGCCTTTTATGAGTGGCGCTACTGCTGTATTGAAGACTTCTTCCTGTTCAGTAGAGGGCTCGAACACAAAATCGTAGGTAAAAGACTTATTAGTACCAACCACCACCTGAGGCTCCCCGGGCACGAAGGAAAGGCACATCTGGCATCCCTCGCTAATCTCTTTGGGGACCAGAGGGCGACAACGCAGAGCCACTCTTACAGGAATTCCCTTCGCCTCTTCCTTCATGATCCTACCTCACCACCGTCTCAAACCAAAAGTCCTTTCCCTGGTCGTCCCCGGTGTCCTGCCGCCCTGTCCCAACCGGAGTTTTAACCGCCAAGTTTCAAATCAGTCCCAGTGACGCTAACCAATCGCAGCACAGTCAGCCTGTGGGCGGAGCATGCACGTCAGCGCGCACAGGCCACGAGTTCTCTTTTGGCTATAGAATATTTATTTATTGCAAACAAAATCTGAGGTATGAGAAGCTGAACCAGAATTGAATTCAACATCAATATGAATTCAACATCAAAATTCAAAAAAAAATTTTCTCTGCAAAAGACACTGTTAAGAGAATTAAAATACAAACTGTAGACTTCCTTTTTTGAAAATAGATAATATTTGAAAATTGTCTATCATGTTAATCACCTGTTGGCAACTATTTTGATAATATTTGAAAATCACCTGTCTGACAAAGGACATAAATGCAGAATATATAAAGAATTCTCAAAACTTAAAAAGAAAAAAACATCCCTGTGTGTTGTAGGATACGTAGCAAGAAAGAAAGAAATAAAGAAAGAGATAAAGAAAGAGATAAAGAAAAAAGAAAAAAATCAGTTTAAAAAATGGGCAAAGGATTTGAACAGACACTTCCCCAAAGAGGATATACAGATAACAAATAAGCACAGGAAAAGATGGTCAACATCATTAGTCATCAGGAAGAAAAATCACAATAAGATACCATTACATACCTGTTAGAATGGCTAAACAAAAAACTGACAATACCAAGGGCTGACAAGGAAATGAAGCAACTTAAATTGTCATTCATTGTTGCTGAGAATATAATATCACATAGCCACTCTGGAAAAAAAGCGTGGCAGTTTCTTAGAAAGTTAAACATATACTTAAATGACCCATCAACCCTGCTTCTAGGTATTTACTCAAGAGAATTGAAAACTTATGTTTACACACATCCTACACATGAATGTTTATAGCAACCTTATTCTTAGCTGCTGAAACCTAGAAACAACCCAAATGTTTTTCAGTAGATGAATGCATAAACAGGCAGTTATATATCTGTATAATTGGATACTATATGATTCTATTATATGACACCCAGAAAAAGGCAAAATTATTAGGAAGTAAGAGTAGATCAATAGCAGCACAACAAAATTTTTTGAAGTGACATAACTGTACTGTATCCTGGTTGTAGTGGTGGTTAAGCAAATCTATGCATATGTTAAAACTAAGCGAATTTGACACCAAAAAAAGTAAATTTTAGTCTCTATATATACACATATAAAATACCTTTAGCAGTGGTAATCTTTTTAAAATTAATTAATTACTTTTTTGAAGAGACAGGGTCTTACTCTGACACTCAGGCTGGAGTGCAGTGGCCCAATCGTAGTTCATTGCAGCCTCAAACTCCTGGGCTCAAGTGATCCTTCTGCCTCAGCCTCCCCAGTAGCTAGGACTATAGGTATGCACCATCATCCTTGGCTAAGTTTTTTAATGTTTTGTAGAAATGGGGTCTCCCTGTGTTACTCAGGCTGGTCTCAGACTTTTGGGCTGAGAGGTCCTCTTGCCTCAGCCTCCTAAAGTGCCCAAGCTTACCAGCATGAGCCACCACGCCCAGCTCAGTGGTAAACTATAAACTCACCTTTGCCACAGGTTATTTTGGTGGTATTTTTGGTGAGCTGGCATTCACCAAAACAAGTAAATACTATGTTATGATTTTTACAACAGGAAGGTACTAGATATTTAGGAAGCGTATATATAAGAAGGTCTTGACATTCCTCCCCTTCAAGTCTTATGCTGGGAAGAGCACTCATTTAATTAAGGAGTTACTCCAGATGTGGATGGCTGTGTGGTCATTTTTCTAGCTCCCCACTACTCTTACCAAGCCATTATTCCCTCACTGACAAGGAAAACAGATTTTCCTTTTCCATTCTTACCACCCTATGCCCCTGCTTATCCCTGACATCTGCTAGTCACCTCTCCACATTTCTAAGGAGTATTAGCATATGATTTAGAGTCTAGTTCCTCAACTCTACTTTATTTTGTCACCTATATCCATGGCCTCATTTTGGCCTTTATCACCAGGATGCTCTTCCTCTGAAATAATAAACCCCATAGTTTGGTATTTATCCAAAACTTCCTTTCATTTCAGCTGTGTCATTTTATTACTCCCACTATACCTGTCATTGGGATTCCTCAGGATTTCCAGTCACTTGGTTTCTTCCATTTGTCTTATTCTATCTGTTCCCTTGTTTCTTTCTTCTTTTCCTACCTGGCTTTGACCTTCACTGCACCTCTTCCCATTACCTTCCATTGCCCTGTCCTCTCATACTTTTGTTCATTCATCCAGAATTCCCCTAACTTGGATCAATCCAGTGATCTCCTTTCCCCTTCATTGTGTTGGAATTCAGTTGACCAGTCTGCCAAGGATTCCTGGGGAAAATCACGCAACCACACAATTCAGTGGATTAGAGCCATTGCAGATTTATGGTCTTCATGGGGATGGGTATATACATACATGATGAGAGCGATGCGCACCATCTGGGGGGCGGTCACGCTTGAAGCTCTGACTCGAGGGGGGAAGGGAGGCAAGGACAATATATGTAACCTTAACATTTGTACTCCCATAATATGCTGAAATAAAAAAAAAATTTATGGTCTTTGCTATTAAATATCTACCTCATGGTGATCTTTGGTATCTTCAGTCATTTCTCTCTATTCTTCGGAAGGATCATTCTCAATCTTCACAGATCTCCTCTAGCCCCTTGTGTGAAGCCTCCCCCTCACACACATACTCAAAAAGAAAATTGAAGTTATCAGGCAACCGCTCTCTCAGCTTCTTGCACTACTCCTGTGGTCGGTAGACAGAATTCTAAGACAGTTTCTCTGATCTACACCCTCGGGGGCATGCCTGTGATTAGGTTATGTTACGTAGAGATAACAGACCACTTTACCTGAGCCTTGTGTCCTGGAAATAGTGATGCTTAAGAAATCCCCTTAGCCTTTTGTTTTCTAAAATTACACCACCCTTTTGTGTTTTGAGAAATGGCTTATCACAAAAAATCACTTTGCCCCATATAACTTAGATAAGACTTTCTAACTTTCTCGTGATTCCCATAAGAGTTCCCAGTGACTCCATTGTTTACCTCTGGCAAGCTCCTTTTACATGAACCTGCTCAAAGGGCAGACACAGACCCTCAACTTCCATTCTTTACCTCATGATTGGTTAGCTGACATTAGTACCGTTTGTCTCCCTGAAACTAGCTATCCGCAGATAAATCAGCTAACCAACTAAAATGTCCCTTGATTGCAAAACAGCTTCAGCTGTAAATCATCCCATCTGCAGCTTCTTTACTCCTCCCTATAAAAAGGCTAAGGCTTAATCACCTGTGGAGACACTCTGCTCCTTGCGTCTAGGGTGTTCTTCCTAGTGCAATAGCCTGAATAAAGTCAATGTTCTTCCTTGCCTTTTGTACTTTCAAAAGGCTCAGACTCTGTGCTGCCATGATTCAAGCAGGCTTGGATCTTAGCTTCGGATGTCTGTTTACCTCACCCAGGCCACGAGGTCTGTCCAGGCCCTTGTGCTTTACTCCTGCCTGGTGACCCAGAGATGCCAACTCCTGGTCCTGATTCCAGATTCCTGTCGATCCGTGGCATAGTAAGGATTTAAATTTTATTATTATTTAAAATTTTTGTAGAAACAGGATCTCATTATGTTGCCCAGGCTTGTCTCAAACTCCTGGTCTCAAGTAATCTTCCCACCTCAGCCTCCCAAAGTGCTGGGATTACAGGAGTGAACTGCCACACCCAGGTTAAATTTTATTAGTTTTGAATACTGGCTTGATTTCTGGTGCCATCTTCTTTTGGTTGTATGAGCCAACATTTTGGTTGTCTCTGTAAACTAATTAAGTGGTTTATAAAAATCTTGTCTCTGTGGGTAAAAGACAGCAGTTGTTACTTTTTTCTATTTGTTTGTTCTTTTGAACTCGAGTCAATTAAGAATTTGTACCCATTGGGAAGAGAACTGCTCTAATGAGTTTGTATTTCTTCTTGGCTGAAATTTTAAAATTGAAGCTATAAACTCCCTCTCTGGGTCTGGATATATGTTTATGTGTCTATTTTCTTACTACCAGATGGTATTATTAAATTAGATTATAAAAATCTCTTATAGGTGCTCTTTCTAGATTGGTTTAGATATAAATAGAATTCCTAAAATTACCATAAATTTAGGAAATTGATCTTCCCATAATTTCAATGAGTTATAAAAAATGTATTTTTATAGAGATTAACTTAAATAGTTTAAGAATTCATTCATGTTATTTAGGTAAATCTTTGGCAAATGAGACTATTTTAATATTTCATTTAATAAAAACAGCTGTGTCTTCTCAGTAATCTGTATTATTTAATAAAATGCAAACATACATTTTTATTCTAATTGGGTATGTTCTTCCTAAACTTACACAGGTTTACAGATCAAATAAGCTAGCATCACATCTATTAGATGTTTAAGATTACGAAAAATGTAAATTTGTGTGTAACCAAATTGAATCATTATTCTGGCAAACCTTATTTTAATAGTAATTATGTTTTGTAGTATGTCAGTTTGGAAATAGTTTCTAAGATCTTTAGGTGACTTAAAATCTTAGACTGGGCCGTAAGTGGTGGCTCAGCCTGTAATCCTAGCACTCTGGGAGGCCAAGGCAGGAGGATTGCTTGAGGTTAGGAGTTCAAGATCGCCCTGAGCAAGAGTAAGACTCCGAGAGCCCGTCTCTACTGAAAATAGAAAAATTAGCTGGGCATCATGGTGTGAGCCTGTCGTCCCAGCTACTTGGGAGGCTGAGGCAGAAGGATTGCTTGAGCCCAGGAGTTTGAGGTTGCTGTGAGCTAGGCTGATGCCATGGCACTCTAGCCGGAGCAACAGAGCAAGACTCTGTCTCAAAAAAAAAAAAAATCCTGGATTGTTGCAAAATTGGGCCGGGGTTGGGAAATGTTTGTGTGGAAATGAGTGAGATGAAAACTGAGGGGCTGAGGATGACAAAGGTGCACAGTGGGTAGAGAAGCGATATGGAGCCTGCCGTCTTGCCTCCGGTCTGCAGTGATGGCAAGTGACCCTGAGGGCGCCAGCCGCCAGGTGCTTTACCCTCTCAAAGCTCCCAGTTTGCTGGCGGCAGAATCAGCTTCCCGGCTTATGGGGATAGAAGAGCTTTCTAGCAGCTTGGGAGCCCATTGACTGCCAGAGACGTGGGGAAAGGAGAAATAAGCCACTTCTCCTACACTTCCTGCTGGACTCCAGTCCTCTCAGGGCTTGATCTCTGTCACTATCCTGCTCCTTCGTGTTCTCCTAATTCTCGGGACTTTCCTCCTGCGTTTGAGGACTCAGGAATCTGCTTGAATCTTCGTGATAGCTGCTCTTCCCTCGTGTATAATTTTTTTTTTTTTTGAGACAGGGCTGTGCCTAGGCTGGAGTGCAGTGGTGCAATCATAGCTCACTGCAGCCTTCAACCGCAAAGCATAATTTTAAGTTTATGCATTTTTTGCCACCTCCCCAATCCCCAAATTTGTATATTTTTAATATGCTTTTTGCCTCTCATACGATACAGAGAGGCTATATGCTTGGATATATTAATAAATATGCTCATTTTTGTGACTTTGCGATGGGTGTCACTATAAAAAGTTTTGAGCTATATAATTATAAGCTGTGCTGGTCTGCTGAAAATGCTGGTGTATTACAAAACAGCTGCAATTATCTGCGGCCTAGTTTTCTCTGTAAAATAATAAGCCCTGTAGTTACAAAGTTATAATCGATATATGGGAATGAGACTTTAGTAGGAGCAAGAGAAACAGAGAGGAGCAACTTTGTATGCAAGGTACGCAGAATGAATTTTTTTTTTTTTTTTTTTTTTTTTGGAGACAGTCTCGTTCTAGTGCCCAGGCTAGAGTGCCGTGGCGTCAGCCTAGCTCACAGCAACCTCAGACGCCTGGGCTCAAGCTATCCTCCTGCCTCAGCCTCCTGAGTAGCTAGGACTACAGGTGTGCACCACCACGCCCAGCTAATTTTTTCTATTTTCAGTTGTCTGGCTAATTTCTTTCTATTTTTAGTAGTGATGGGGTCTCACTCTTGCTCAGGTTGGTTTTGAACTCCTGAGCTCAAGCGATTCTCCCACCTCGGCCTCCCAGAGTGCTAGGATTATAGGCATGAGCCACCACACCCACAGGGTGAATTTTTATTAAGGAAAAAGAGTAGTTTTGTGCTAAAGTAAAATGACTCTGTTCCAGAAAAAGGAGTACTGTGAAGGAAAAATCCTGAATGGATATGTAAAGTCGTGCAAGGTTCACAGAAAGGGAATTTTATTTGTGATGTTCAAAGCTAGCTAATGTTTGATGGGTTTATATGTAAGACTGTCAGAAAGAGTTTTAATATCAAATATTACACTTATGCAAAACTAGAATCTGGTTTCTCTGTTAAAATTACAAAATCTTCTTGGATTACTCGCCTGCTTTAGGAACAGTTTGCAAGAGAGTTTTCTTTACCTTCTGAGTAATCTGTCTATGTAACAAGACTGTGTTATCAGAATAGTTTCCTGTGCTTTATGTAGACTTCCTCATGTCCTTAGGTATGTAAGAGAACAAAGTCTTCCCACTATTGAAAGAACAAAAGTTCTTTACAATGTTATCTTCCATGTACACTTTTAAATTTTTTATTGTCATTTGGTAAAATAGAAAGCCACGTATTGTTTCCCAGTAATCCATGATCCTATTTAATCAACAGTTCAAACCTCCTGACAACTTTTGATATTTTGCCTTCCCTACAGCAAGTCCTAAATGATATATTTTGCACCTAAAACTGATTTTCCAGAAAGTGTCTGAAAAATTCCAAAGAATTTGTTCTTTCATCTTATAAGAAAAGATGTGCTAGAAATAATTAGGTTTATTTGATATGTTACCATTGATGAGTTGCATGGGAAAAGTTGTCAAATCAGAAGAGGTGCTTAACCTTCCCTAGGCTAAATTTGTATTGCTAAAATGCTATTAATATAAATATTTCAGAAATTGTGTGCTGTGTAAGTCAGTCCTTAGAGATTTCTCAATATCTTCACTGTCAATATTATGTTTCTATTTATCAGAGTCTCAGTGCTGCTTTGCCAGATATTAGATAACAAAAGTATAATAATACTGGTCATAATCGGAGTTATTTTTTCAAATGATAAGTTGATCATAACTTTCTTTAATTTGAATCTAGTATCATCTTTTATTAATATACAGATATTTAAGACCTACCCCAAATTTACCAAGTCTACTTAACTTGATAAACTTATATATTCTTGTCTAACTAAATGCTTAGGATATTCATGGTATGTTACATTTCAGGATTATTGTATATTATATCTGAAGATTTTTCCTCTGTAAAGTTTGTGTCCATTTATTTTCATAAACTGGATGTATTATCTACTCTTATTTGAAAATAGGATTAATCATTATGTTTCTAGATGTTTTGTCTAAAACTTTTTGGGTTGATATTATTTTGTTTGAAAAGCCCTAAAAACATTTCTTTGCCAGTTGCATTATTCTTGTATAAACTCTCATCAGATCTTTTACTTTGGAAAGTTATCAGTAATAACTACAGCCACTTAAAACTTTTTAAGTGTTTCGTCATCTACAGTTTTTTGTTTTACTCTAATGCATCTCTGAAAGCAATTGCAATATGCCACAGGCCAGAGTGAGTTAACCAAGATGGACTGTTTCAGAGCCCTGTGAAAAAGGAGCCCTGTGACCAGGTACTCTTGGGCACAGATTTCTTATGACATTGCTTATACGTCTTTAAGTTTATACGGTGGACTGAGTCAGAATTTCCAGAACTCTTGTCCAGAAGCAAATGAGCTCCTGAGATTGCTAACCCAAGACTGAGTGGAACAAGAAGTAGTTAGACAGAACTAGATAAACTTCACAATGGATAATTGTGAAGGTTTTGTTTGGAATATTGTTGACGTTTAATGTTATATTTTTCTGAATATAAGGAACCCCTTTCTCTTTCCTCTTGAGCTATCTGTAACTCATAATAATGTAGTAATCTGTGCTTTTGTAAGTAGAAATGAAACATTTATCTTTTTCTCCCTGCCTGATCCCTCCAGAATTAGGAAACTCTTCTTGACTATTCTTATTTTCATGACAATATAGTTATTTGCACAATTCCATTAAGAGTCTGTCTTCCTTGTTAACTGGACTTAATTGGAAACATTGGTTATGCAACCAAGGCCTTGCTTGAAATGTCATATTTGAGAATAATACTCATTTAATCAGATATGACCTGACACTTTTAAGGAACTATGGTTAATTTAATGGAGCTAATGATTACAAAGCATGCTTAGGGAAACTGTACTGTTATTTGGTTTACAGGGTGAGTAAACAGCGCCGCTTCCTAGTCAGCCTAGGAACATTAGGTTATTTTATAGACTGAGAAAGGAGGAATCACCCAAGTTTACAGGTAACAGGTGAAATCTGATGGTGAGTTCTTGGCTTGGCTTCCTAGCCCAAGAGATTTTTTTTTTTTTTTTTTTTTTGCGATGAGGTCTTGCTCTGTTGCTTAGGCTGGCCTGGAACTCCTGGGCCCAAGTGATCCTCCTGCCTCAGGCTCCCAAGTAGCTGGAACCGCAGGTGTGAGCCACCACACCAGGTTTCAAGAGGCTTTTCAAAAGTCCAAACTGACATTTCTTATGACATTTTCAAGAAAGCAAATTTAGGAAAGATATGATACACTATAATTTTTTTTGCACCCATATAAATAATCAGGTCAAATTCAGTGAGACGAATTTTATTTTGTGATCAAGAATAATCTTTTTTAATATTTATTGATTGATTGATTACTTATAGAGATTCTTCTGTAGAGCTCTTGCTCAGGCTGGTCTAGAATTTCTGGCCTCAAGCAATCCTCCCTCCTTGGCTTTCCAAAGTGCTAGGATTACAGGCGTGGGCCACCTGCCACACCAAGAATAATCTTTAATTCTTTGATTAAAAGGGGAGTGACTCGAGAGCAATTTTGTGTTTCAGTGGAAAACTACAGCACTCTGGCCCACCCTTCTAGCTTTAATCCTGAGTTGCAATATGGTTATCATTGCCTTCTAGCTATTTGTACTTTGTAAATTACAGGTAATTGATGGATATGCAAACTCCCCCATACCTCATCCTACCCTCTTTGTGGAAAAACCAGTTTAGGTACCTACCTGTAATTTGGACAGGATCCTGTTACCTTGTACAAATTATCAGCACTTACCAAAAGTTCAATTCTTTGAGTTTCCTTCAATATCTCACTATAACCCTCTAAGCAAAGCTTCCCAAATTTTCTCCCTCTTGAGTGACTCAGCATCACTGAGAACTAAAACTTGACCACCCGGATCCCTTTAAGATGCTGCTCTAGCCTTTTTCTTCAGGATCTGCAGGAGTCCTGTGAGCTAAAAACCAATGACTTCATATAAACCTTGACGACTCAAGGACTCATCACCATAGCAGACCATGCATTGATTTCTCCCTGAAAAAGCCACTGTCAGGGCCAGTAAGAAGGTTTGGCAAAATACTAGGTCATGTTTGCCTTTACATGAGATGTAGCCTAGACTGGGTCACATCACCAAGAGCATCAACATCCTAGTTTCAAGAAACAGTGTCACTGAGTTCCACCAACCTCTTAGAATCCACTGGACTGGTTACCTTCAGTTTCAACTCCTGAAACTGAACTTCAATACACTGTTTCATATAATATTTCTCTTTTTCATTGTAGGCATTCTCTTTTAGGATTTCTGATGTCTAGGAATCTAAAACAACTGACCTTTTTTAACCACCTCTCAATAGATAATTCAACTGATTTTGCAGAAACAGCCCCAACAAGAGTCCTCAAGAGACTATTTCTTTCTTTTTTTTTTTGAGACAGAGTCTCACTCTTGTTGCCTGGGCTATAGAGTGCCATGGCATCAGCCTAGCTCACA
>CAUYRT010102691.1:0-12394 GCA_963574885.1 Lepilemur ruficaudatus | reverse complement strand
TACCTGTGTAATCCTGTTCCCCTAGCAAATGTGTAACCCTGACAACTAGTAATTGAGACCTGTGATTATAAAAACCTGTGTGAATCTAACCATGTTGCTAGATCATGCATGGAGACAATGATCTAGTCGCCTAAGTCCCCTGCTGTGACTATTCCGATCTTTTTATATTAAACTATAAACTATACCTTAGTCTCTGTGTATTCTTTTATTCTATTTCCTATCAATTTTCTTATCCTCTGTGGCGACCCCTATCTTGGAGACCTGGCCCCACAGGGAGGAGCAGCTGACCTCCTCGTGGGCCTGCCGCACCCGCGTCCCCGCTCTCCCTTCCTCCAAGTTCCCCACAACAGATTCTTACTCTAGAAGCAATACAACCCTGCTGACATCTAGCTTTCAGCTGCATGACATTCACTTTACTTCTTACCTCCAAAATTGTAAGGTAATGAATTTTTGTTGTCTTAAGCCACCAAATTTGTGGTAGTTTCCCCACTGCAGCAATAGAAAACTAATAGACTAGAAATGCCACAATAACAAATGAAAACAAGAGCTGGCAGAAAGGAAGAGGAAAGAGGAAAGGCAGGAAGGGATGGAGGGAGGGGAAAGAAGGAAGGAAAGAGAGAAGGAAGATAAGAAGGGAGGGAGGACGGAGAGTAGGCAGGCATGTTAAGTGAGAATGATATGAGGCAAGAAATATGAGTCAGAAAAAAAGACAGGTAAAGTGAGGCCCAGAATTGACAAATGTCTACCAGGGCTTACTTTAGAATAATAGAATTTGTTTTAGCTTCATATAAGTGAAGCTATTGTTTAATGATTTCAAAGTGCTTATAGTTATCACTGCTTTCTTGGGGGATTATGTTCCCTAATCCCTTGAAATACTCAGTGAGAACTGAATGTGTTTTCATTTTCCAGTATTGCTTTCTAGTGTAAAAATATATTTCAATTTCATTGTGGTGATTATTTTAAAGTGTATACATATATCAAACCATTATGCTGTACACCTTAAATATATATAATTTCACTTATCAATTACACCTCACTAAAGATGGAAAAATATATTAATATTATGTCTCATTTTTCCAGGAGTTAATAAATTAAAACAAGAAAACTTATCCTTTCTTGCTGCAAAATATGTGCATTATTTGTGTAATGATTTTCTTTTCTAAATAAGCCAGGAGCTTCCCAAAATTTAAACAAAATAATAACAACACAGTTTTACTGTTTTAAAATGCAAAATCCTACAATATAACAAAGAAAAATGCAATTTATTATTTGTATATTTAATACCTCAAAGACATTTCAGCATACCACAGATAGTCCTAATTGCTGCTATCTTTGCTGTAGCTGTTTAGCAGTTTTAAAATCTTTCAGCTGCATGAAATGTTGTGTCTGAGGAATAGCTTTTCATCAGTTTAGTAATGATCCCTATATTTTTCAACTCTGCATTTTTATGCTATTTTATCTCTGATTATATTTTTAAGACAAAGTGGTTCAATAAATTTCATTATAATGTCATATGAATCTAAGACAAGGCCTCTGCTTATCTAATGCTCTTGAAAATTGATTTAAGTCAAGGGCTGGAACTCAGAACAGTTGCACCGTTTTGATAGTATTTTCAAACAAGGTGAAAGGGTGTCACGGTAGAGTGAGTGGCATGGTGGCATGAAAGTTAATGAGAATATTATCAGAGCTGAATGATTGCAGAATATCTATTATGATATATTTATTCTGAAGAGCTATTTTGCGGTGTCTACACATCACTATGGCAGGCTGTTTTAGCCTTGTGGAACTATGGACAGGGAAAGTAATTGGCAAGGAAGTCACAATTTTCTCATTCTCGAAGAAGAAATACTCTGTTTTCAAACAGAAATTGCCTTCTTCTCTTCTTCTATTGACCGTTCTGAAAGCTCTGCCTTGGAAGTAATCGGTGGTCATCAGCAGATCTGACTACAAACATGAGTTCTCTCTTCCTCCCACGCACATGTAGACTTCCGCTAGTACCAACCGGCTTCCTAACACGTGGTAAAACTGTACTTTCCAATCTTCTTGAAAATTAAATGTGACGCTATGATTTGCTGTGACAAATGAAAAGTGCATGGAAGGAATATGTGTCACTTCTTAGAAGCAGCTTTGAAAGCCAGTATGTGACTTACTGTGTTCGCTCTTCCAGTGTAAGTGACACTGACACATGTGTCAAGGTAAAGACTCCTGCAAACTTACTTTGGACACAGTATCTTAAATGAGTATTCTGGGGTTTCTTATTATGGGAGCATTTAGTGACACATACAGATGGAAAAATAACTCAAATTCAGATAGCGTTATGTTTCTTTTTTCAAAATTCAAGATATACCTTGGTATAGAATTCTTCTATTGTCTCATGCTTCTGCACGTCAGTGAGCAGAAGCACTAATTAATTGACCTTTGTTCTAAGCTATCTTTTCAAGGTTATAGCAAACAACTTTGGAAGATAGAAATAGTGTCTCCCTTTGGGCAAAAAGGCAGATTTGCTAAGCAGCTTGTTTCAAAAGATTCAGATTCCCTACACTTGGAGTCAATCATTTGTGAAGCAAAACCACTACATGTGCTGTATCAACCGGGCACTGCTCTGTTGCACTCATGGGACTTAGAGAACAAGTGTAACCAACACAAACTTGACACCCTTGCTGCTTATGGTGTTGTGAGTAATAAAACTCTTGTCTCCTACCTGTAAGTCCTGCATCTTCTGTCTGCATCGATGGCTGATTTGTTAGTCTAGAAGTAGTTCAAAATCTCAGATCTTTCAGTTTCTTAACATGATATTGGCATATTTTCAAAAAGTGGGAATACTGAAATAAAACAGCTTTATAATATTAATAGAAGAGAAATAACGATAAGAACAAATTTGAAACAGGAGGTACTTTTGTACAAAAGAAGTTAGCATTAGTGGCCAAGCATGGTGGCTCATGCCTGTAATCCTAGTACTCTGAGAGGCCAAGGCAGGAGGATCACTTGAAGTCAGGAGTTCGAGACCAGCCTGAGCAAGAGTGAGACCCTGTCTCTTCTAAAAATAGAAAAATGAGCTGGACATCCTGGCTAGAGCCTACCGTCCGAGCTATTAGGGACGCTGAGGCAGGAGGATCCTTTGAGCCCAGGACTTTGAGGTTGCTGTGAGCTATGATGACGCCACTGCACTCTCCCTGGGGCAATAGAGCAAGACTCTGTCTCAGAAAAACAAACATACAAAAAAGAAAGTTTGCAAGTATACAACAGAATGCATTGCACTTAGTAGATGATCAACAAATATATAGCTTGAATTATGTAACTCAATTTTATTACCTTAAATTAATAACAGAATTTTAGTCTCTCTGCACAATCCATGTCATAATTACATATCATTCTTGTTTTGAATTCATAGACATGATGGCAAATCACGATGTTTTAGCATGGACCATATTATAGCTACTGTTTGGCTAACAATGGTAACAAAAAAAGTCTACAGTCAAAACAGATTCCCATCACCTTTGCTATGATGACATATACATCTCTAAATCTTGATACTTAGCATACAGCACATTGATCAATAGATTATTAATGATTAAGATTATTAAGGTTATTAAAACATATAGAAGGCTACGAGAGAGACAGAATGGCTCCAAGCTAATTTCCAGAAATTTAATGAGTATGAATAGCAATAAAAAATTAATAAAGATGGTCACTTGAATTTATAAAGCCCTATTAAAATTACAGAAATCTTTGCAGATATTATCCAACATATTCCTCATATTAAACTTGTAAATTATAACCAGTGTTATAGTATCCATTTAAAAATATAGAAATAAAGGCTCTGCTAGTTTAAAAACATTTATAATTAGCAATAGGACCTACTGAATCACACCTCACTGTTCTTTATACTATCATTAACTCCCTGCATATCTGCGAGATTTGTCACACAGATGCCTTGCATAATTGTACCACTATCATCTATGAGTCCACTAAATATTATCTTAGATCAAGATGACCAATAATTAAATTCTGAAAGTTGAGTAGTGCTTTCTTTACAAACAACATTAAATTAAGCTTCCAAACAAAGTAAAATGCTGTCTAAGATATGCTTGAAGAATGTGCACCGCCCTGAGTCTCAATTACCTAACATCTTAATAAATGGAACTCTTTGTTCCTGGGGGTGGTGGAGAGGACAGGGAGGGAAATATAGCATTTCATGATGAGCCCAAGATTATTAGTCATTGGAAGTTAACAATTCAAACTGCTCGCTTTGTTGGGCAGCTATGATTACCAGAGAGGTTTATTGATAATAAAAATATTTTTTAAGTTTAATATGACCTAAATTGGAAAACTATTTAACACTCATCAAAACAGCGGCAACCTCCCAAGGAAAAAATGGAAAACATATGCAAGCAGAATACTGAGTTAAGTGCGCTACATAATCTTTTCATCTCCAAACCTCACTTAAATATTATCTTCCTCTTCAAAACTAAAGGCTGGTTTCACTGTCCCGAAAATCCTCTGTGCTCTACCTATTTTGGAAACTACTAATCTTTCACTGTCTCCATAGTTTTGTTATTTCCTAGAATATCACATAGACGGAATCATACAATACGTAGCCTTTGGAGATTGGTTTCTTTCACTTGGTAAAATGCATTTAAGATTCTTCTATGTTTTTTCTTGTCTTGATACCTCGTGTCGTTTTAGTGCTGAGTAATACTCCGTTGTCTGGATGCACCACAGTTTATCAGATTGTTCAGCCACTCACCAACTGAAGTATATCTTCGTTGTATTCAAATTGTGGCAATTTTGAATAAATCTGCTATACACACACACGTGTATAAATTTTCGCCAACACATAAGTTTTCAACTCTTTTGGGTAAATACTAGGGAGTTCAGTGGCTGGAGTGTATGGTAAGAGAATGTTGTCTTGTAAAAGAAAATGTCAAACTGCCTTCCAAAGTGTCTGTGTTGCATTCTCAGCAGGAATGAATGAGATTTTCTGTTGTTCCACACCTTTTCCAGCATTTAATGTTGTCAGTGTTCCGCACTGTGGCCGTACTAATAGGTAAATAGTGGTAAACTATTGGTGTTTTAGTTTGCATTTCCCTGATGACATAGGCTGTGAGGCTTCATTTCATGTGCTTATTTTCCATCTGTGTATCTTCTTTGGCGAGGCATCTGTTAATGATTTTTAGGACAGTGAAACTACTCAGTATGATACTATTATGGTTTATACATGTCATTATACATTTGTCTAAACCCATAGAGTGAACCACACTGAGAGTGAACCCTAATGTAAACTATGGACTTCAGATCATAATGAGGTGTCACTGTGGGTTCCCCAGGTGTAAGAAATGCCCATCCTGGTGGAAGATGATGATAATGGGCTGGAAGATTGATGATGATGGGCTGGAAGTTTCTGCATGTGTGTGGGTTGGGGATTTCTTTACCTTTCACTTAATTTTTCTGTGAACCAAACACTGCTGTGAAAACTAAGTATATTTTAAAAAGTGACTATCTCAATAGATTTGGAAAGAGAATAGGCTAAAACTCAATATCTCGTCACACTGCATGCTCTCCGTGTATCAGGAGTAAAAGTGAAATTCTATGATCTGAGAAAGAGGATTTACCAAAAAGCCAAGAGCTAACAACACACTTAATGGTAAAAGACTAAATGGTGTAGAGTTTTGCTTGTGGAGTGTTTTTTGTTTGTTGTTTTGATTTTTCAAAAATAGATTCAATTTATTTAATAGATACATGAGTTTTTCTATTTTATGCTATGATTGTGTCCATTTCAGTAAGTTGCATTTTTATGTATTTATTTTTTAAGTCGTTAATGAATGTTATACCTTATTATTTTCTTTAAAATGTTTTTAATTTAATTTTTAAACTTATAAATAATAATTGTACATATTCATGGAGTATATAGTGATGTTTTGATACATATAGTGTATGGTGATCAGATCAGGGTAATTGATATGTCCATCATCTCATCATCTCAAACACTTATCATTTCTTTGTGTGGGGAATATAACATTTGTACCCCCATAATATTCTGAAATAAAAAAAAGAATCTTTACAACTCAATGAGATAGAAGTGTTCTATACCACTGTAGGGTGACTATAGTTGCATTTTTAAAGCTGCTACATTTGGTTCTCTGTTGTCAACTTTTTATTTATATGTATTTTACAAAATCCTCTTAGTTCTTTTTAATATTTGAAGACTCTGTAAAGAATGCCTCGTGTTGACTCCTGATATTGTATGTTGTATTTAATTTTCTTTCTTTTCCTTAATCACTTTTAATAATGGATTATTAATTTTATTAATATTTTAAGAAAACTTTGTATGGTTTATGTGTTTCTGTTGCAGTTTTTAAAAATACTATTTCATTGATGTCTCCTGTTTTTATTGCCCTAATTCTATATCCAGTTTGATCTTTGTTAAAAAAAATTCTTCCGGTGAAAGCTGAAGAAAAAATAAAGGGTAGAAAATGTCTGTGCAATATAATGTCTAGGCTTTGCATTATTTCTCAACTCAATGCACCTAAGCCTCTATATGCGTAACTGGTTCCCAATTTAGTGACATAATAGAATTCATAGAATTTGCATGTCATTTATTTTGAAACTTTGCCCATAAATGACTTTGTATACAGAGATGCAAATCCACCGGAGTTTAATGTAAAGATTGAGACTCTAGTAAGAATTTTTGCTATCAGGTATAGTTTTTTCTGTTGTTACTTTGCATGCTAAAAAAAACCCCCAGTCATGTCATGTACATAAAGCTAGTTGCTATTTTCATTTTATTTCAAAGGTTAGAATATTTCAAAGATAATTTATGTGAATTAGCAAATGTTCTGAGGCTTAGGTATGCTGCAGAGTGACTGAGGTGTTACCAAAGATATTTTTGGTTTTTTATTGTCTTTAGTATTTTCCCTGTGTGCTTTCTCGTAGGAGGCAACTTTCACCCCATTTGCTTCTCAATTTTAGTGACTGTTCATATCACGGCAAGTAAAGATAAAAGTTAATACGTTAATATGTATCCTTTGCCTTTATGATTTTAAAATGGTAGGGCTGCACTGGGATGGGGATTGTGCAGTTGCTGAATTTATTAAGGCTAAATTGAGCATTCAAGCTGAAAATATCATTATTCCAAATAATAGTAATTACATTATTTTTAAGTGTTTTCAGCCAAACTGTAACTTTAAAATCAGCCTTTCTTCTTTTTGTCCTCCCTTCCTTCTTTCTTCTTCCCTTTCTTCTTTTCTTTCTTTACTTCTTTGTCTCTTTATTTCAAGTGAGAGCAACATATATTATTAAAATATTGTCCCGTTCAGATTTAATATAAATACTAAGGTTTTATCACTTACAATGAATAGTGGTACATTTCAGAAATTTGTAAAAACACATGGAAATGACATCCTCCTTTGAGCTTTATTTAGACATGTTGAATACCATGACATTTTTTGAGAAATCTTATGAAAGAAATAACTTTTATCTTTACACATTTTTTCAATTTTGTTTCAGTATTTATCATGGCTTCGTGGTGATCAATTACATTGCTTTCCATTTTTTTTCAGCCACCGGAAAATTAATCTCTTTGCCCTTTGCTGCACTGCTCAATGTGCTTGCTGAAACTTATCACCCTTTTCACTACTACTTGGCTGTGACCTACACATTCTTAAAGGTTTGCATCATGCAACATTTCCTGTGAAGTTCTCTCCGTCTGACATCATTCCTCTATCACCCCAAAGCAAGCTACGTCACCAACTGGAAACACAGCCTTTGATATTTTGTCATGTTCTTATAGCCCTGTATACACACTTACTTGTTCATGTAACGTATCACACAGAACTCACCCACACTCTCATGAGGACACTGTCTCCATCAGGAATTGCATCCTGTCACACGTAATGGAAAACCCAAGTGATAGTGACTAAAAATAGGCAGGTATTTTATTGTTCTATCAAATAATGAGGCATTTGGGTGTCAGAAGCTTGGAGCAAGGTGAAGTGAAGGGAAGTGCCAGGTTCCCCAGTTTCTCTGCCAGTTTATTCACTGTGAGTCGCAAGATGGCTGCTGGAGCAAGGTCAGTGAAGTGAAAGCAGAAATTTCTGAGAGATGCAATATTTTTGCTTACATACCCTTGGTCATAAAATGTGTCACTGCTCAGGATATGGAAAGTTGGTCTCTCACAAGACCTTTCTGATAAAAATTATTCAGATATATAGATCATAAAAGCAAAACTAATAAATCTTTCTCCCTCTTTCTCCACTCTGCACCCCAATCCACAGGAAAAGGAAACAAAAACAAAAACAGCACCATCACACAAAATAGCATCCGTGAAAGAGTGGATCTAACCCAATGAAAAGAAATGGCATCATGACTCCTAATTAGCAGGACTAAGTTTAATCAGTTTAATTCAGATTAAGAGGCAAGAAATCCATTGAAAAATGTCTTTGAGATACCTACACTTGGATGTTTACCACAGCACAATTCACAATAGCAAACATATGAAACCAACCGATGGATGAGTGGATAAAGGCAATGTGGTATACATACACATACCATAGAACACTACTACTCAGCCATAAAAAAAGAATGAAAGAATGTCTATTGCAGCAACGTGGATGAACTGGAGGATATTATCCTAAGTGAAGTAACTCAGGAACATAAAATCAAATACTGCATGTTCTCACTTATAAGTGGGAACTATGCTACAGGTGGGAAGGATCACAGCAGAGTGGTGTAATAGACACTGAAGACTCCTAGAGTAGGAGGAAAGGATGAAAAATTACCTACTGGGTACAGTGTACATTACTCAGGTGATGAGTACACTAAAGGCCCAGACCTCACTATTGTATAATAGATCCATGTAACAAACTTGCACTTGTAGCCCCTAAATATATTGAAATAAAAAAAAAAAAACATGATCTAAAAAATTTAATTAATTGGATGGGAATAAAATTAAAGGATCAATGAGAAAAAGTCTTTGAGAAAAATTAGTTTTATGAATTCTTTAAAAATCTCTATTTATGAAAGAAGACATAATATTTCCTTAGACAGAAAAATATAAAGGCAATTAAAAATGTAAAATGGACAACAAGGCATTCAGTATATTCAAAGTCCATGTATGAAGCAAGCTAACACATTAAGCAATTTGGTGCAAATCAAAAATGTTAATACAAAGATTTTTACTGATGTACAAAGTTAAGTCTACAGTGTTTAGGACTTCGAGAAAAATTGTAAGTATACATATATTACAAGAATGTACTTACAGACTATGTTGTTTTATAATATATAATTATCTTTAAATATTTTAACAAAACATATTTCCTGTTTTTCATTTGATTTCTCTTTTCTGGAAGCTATTATTTAAAAAAATTATATAAAGCTATTATATAAAAATATAATGCACATATCTGTGAATTGCTCCTGCAGAGTCATTTTACAAACAGACATAGATTATATACATATCTTTTTAAAATTAGCATAAACAGAGGCTGCAATTTGGATTAAATTTTTAAGTTAAATGAACAAGTATCCTATAACCCTGACATTTTACACCTAGGTTCACACACAAAACAAATTTTTGCAAATACAGAGCAGTATAAACAAGGCCATCAGAGGATTATTCTCATTACAGAATAAGTAAAACATTTGAACTATTATTATAACATAGATAACATGGACCATTTTATATTGAAATAATATAATATTATAGCAATGGAAGTCAATTCACTAACCATTTTATATATATACATATATATATATATCAACATAGATTAATTTTCAAAAAATGTAACCCAAAATGTAAGTCACAAAAGAATAGATACGACATGTGTCAATTTATAAAATCAAGTAAAGTTAATTAATATGCTATTTATTGATGCATATATTAAGTAAAACTAGAGCAAAACTAAAGAGAATAACCAAAATAAAATACAGGGTTTGACCGGGCGCGGTGGCTCACACCTGTAATCCTAGCACTCTAGGAGGCTGAGGAGGGAGGATCGCTTGAGGTCAGGAGTTCAAGACCAACCTGAGCAAAAGCGAGACCCTGTCTCTACTAAAAATAGAAAGAAATTAGCTGCACAACTAAAGATATATAGAAAAAAATTAGCCGGGCATGGTGGCACATGCCTGTAGTCCCAGCTATTTGGGAGGCTGAGGCAGGAGGATCACTTGAGCCCAGGAGTTTGAGGTTGCTGTGAGCTAGGCTGATTCCACGGCACTCTAGCCTGGGCAATGGAATGAGACTGTGTCTCCATAAATAAAAATAAAAAAATTCTGGGTAGTGCTTATGTCCGTAAAAAATGAAAAGGATAGACAGTGTGGCCCTTAGTATATTGCTTCAGAAAACAGGAAATAGTTCATAATTCTATCTGACAATAGAAAAGGAAAAATAAATCTATTTCTTTTGGGATGGTGGTGTCTCAAATCCCAGTTAATCTTGAGGACCACCTCTAACAGAATAGCAATGCATATCCACACACGTGCACGTGCACTCACCCCGCGCTATACACACACACGTATATACATACACTACAGCTGACTAGAATTTATCTGGAATAAATGGTGGAAGGCAGGGATTTAACATAACTATATGCAAATAATTAATAAATTATATCCAAACAACTTATTAAATAACTATGTGAACATTGTGTTTGCCAAATGCCAAATATCACATTTAAGGATTATTACCAGGTTTTTATTTTCATCAATTTATTTGTTGATTCTAGTGTCTGTCACACAGTTCCTGGAATATTGCAGCTTTATAATACACAGTATATTACAAGCTACTCTTTCAAATATTGATTGCTGTATTATTTTTTCAAAATTTCTAAAGGTTATCTTGCCTGTTTTAAAAAATTGCTGCTGTTGTTTTCTTCTTATTTATTATTGTTTTGTTACTTTTGAATTTGTTTTTGGCAGTGGTATAATTTTCCTTGAAATTGAGATATAATTTATCAAGGTCCAAATAATATAAATGAAAAAATTTTGTAATATTTTAAGCCTTTTGTGTGTCAGGCTACTAAGTCTAATAGCCCCTCTCTTTGTTGAAATCCCTCAAGCAATATCATGAATTGCTTTTCTTCAAAGAATGATGCTTACATGTTAAATTTGGTATAATGTCACCATATCCTTAGACTAGGTGGTTGGACATCTGTTTAATGCAGTTTAAAATAATATGTCCAAATAAAAATAATTATAATTCTGCATGAAAATTTTACTAAACTCATCTATAATTTGAAAGGCTCTCAAAGAATATTAACCACAAAGGAGCCAGGATGAAATTAATAATAATCATGGTAATAACAATAACATTTTGTACACTTATATTCTAAGTCCTTTACAAACAAATTTCACCACAATCTAATTTAAACCTCATAACAATTTTATAAGTTTGAAATTATTAATTGTCCCTTTTGATATATGAGAAATACAAAACTTACACCATATTATTTGTCAAGGTTTTTGTGCAATATTAAAAATCATGGTTCCCAAGATGAATGTTTATTATCAAGTCCTACTATTCTGCAATTCTGTTTAATAGTCATGTAACTCTTAATAGTGTTTTAAATCTCCCAGAGCCTCTCCTCTCTTCCTTGTAAAATGGAGCGAATGATCCTTCCAAGTAGATTTATTGTGGGGCTAAATTCTATAATTTCTATAGAATTTTAGCTCCATGACTCTTATTCAAAAACCGCTTATTAAATGAAGAAATCTGTATGCTCTTAAGCAGAATGTTTTTGGAATATGAAGGTGGTAGGCTGAATAATGGCCCCTCCAAAATACCCAGATCCTAATTCTTAGACCTGAGAATGTTACTGGATACGTCAGAGGAGACCTCGCAATTAAGGAGATATCGTTCTGGATTATCCAGACCCCAAAATGTAATCACAATCTCTTCACAAGAGAAAGGCAGGAAGAAACCGTCTACTGAGGCACAGGCAGTGTGATGACTGACGCAAGGTCCTGTTGCGCTAGCTTCGAAAAAGGAGGCAGAGCCCACGGACCAAGGTGTGCAGGCCTGAAAGCTGGAAAGGCAGAGAAAGAAGGATTCTCCTCTAGTCCTCAGGGAAAACGTGGCTCCGCTGGCACCTTGATTTCTGTCTAATGAAAATGATTCAAACATCTGACCTACAGAACTGCAAAAGAATAAATGTGTGTTATAATCCACAAAGTTTGTGGTAATTTCATGCAGCCGCCATAAGCAACTAGTGAAATAAAATTCTATTAAAATATTCTTTGGTTTTTCTTTCTTTCTTTCTTTCCTTTTTTTTTTTTTATTTTCTATTATCTATGGGAATTTTGGATATTGTTATAATTTCTGACAATTCGTTCCTGGTAAAAAATATAGCTATATTATTTTTAATATTAGTTTTGTCTCAGACTTTTGAATTATTTTAGT
>CAUYRT010102689.1:0-46674 GCA_963574885.1 Lepilemur ruficaudatus | reverse complement strand
CGCGCGCAGATACGGACTCGGAAACTGGGAGATGCTCATCTGCAGGAGAGAGGAGCGGACACGGGCCTCAAATCTCTATCATCTTCCCCCAAAATATCCCAGATAAAAATAAAATCCTTGCCTTGGAGACACGTCCTCCATTCTTCTGGCCACAGCACCACCCCTGAGCCCCAGCATGGAAATTCCAGAAACATCCCCTGTTATCCTGCAGCTCAGCCAAGGTTGACCAAGCCAGCTCCTCACAGCAGGGAGGGGCCTTCGGACCTGGAAGAAGGAGAGAAAGCCCCCCACCCCTCCCCGGGACACAGCCACGGGCACCACAGGGCAAGTGGCGGCTCTTAGTAACGCGCAGATCCGATAATTGTATGCTCACGTTCCAAACCCCCTCCTAGCCATAGGTTTCCATTTCATTTACACCTTGTTTTCGCCAAGGCCATAATGGCAACCTGCAACAATTACCCATTTGTAGCTACAGAGAACCCAATTTCATAAAAATTTGTTTAGCTGGCTATTAATCCTGATCTTTACATTAGCAAAAAAGCCAAACGAGTTCTGGTGGACAGCAGCGGACACAAATATATGAAGTCTTCTAATCTCACAGCAGTCTGTTATCAATGCCACAATGACATTTTCGATTGAAAAATCAATTTCTTCCCTTCGCTCCTTTTAACCTCTGTGCCATCATCTCTCCTTCCCGGGACCCAGATAGCATAAGTCACCATGAAAGCCAGACAGAAACAGCCCTGGGCATGTCCACGGGACACGCAAACCCATCTCAGCGGCAGCAGGCCTCTTTCCTCGGGCGAACGCCCCGATCACACCTTTCAACTCTCCTTATTAATCCTTACAATTCCTGGGGAAAAAAAAAAAAAGCCGAGTTGTTTCTGTTAATAATGCAAGAAGGCGTAAGTGCCAGCTGGGAAGTTCTGGAAAAAAGGGTTATGGCTCTATTAGCCAGATGCCCGGATCGGCCTGCCCCCAAACCGACGCAAGCCGCGCAGAGCGCAGGAGGCCGCTCTGCCCCTCGGACGGCGCCTGCATCAGACCCCTGTGCGCTCCTGAAAGCCCCAGACCCGTTGTGCCTCTCCTGCTAGTGACTGAAACGGAGCCTGTGTGGTCAGCAAAGGCATCAGGACCTCAGGCCCTGGAGCCAGCTGCGTGGGCTCTGAGTGGGCACAGGGACGCCGCCAGGTGGCCCGAGGGCCCTGTCTCTGCAGGTGCTGGACGTCTGCCCCAGACAGCAGTGGCCGTGGCCTCTTGAGAGACAGTTTGGATGAGAGGAGTCCTTACCCAGCCCAGACCCGCTCTTGGGCACCCCACATTTGATTCCTGGTTGACGCAAAGGTGCCACAGCCTGGCCCCACTTGGGGACAACAATGCAGTGCTGGCCAAAGCCGTGCCTGGACTCAGCACCCTCCTCCCTCCCCCAGAGTTCACCCCCAAGCTCCCCACCCCCAATACCTCCCCTGTGCTCACCTCCTCCCCGGCGTCTGCGTCCCCAGGAGCCTGGCCTGTGACAAGTTATCTGTCTATAAACCATGAGGCCTGGGCCCTGCCTCAGTTTCCTCACCTGCAGAGAGAGAATCCCGATGTCCTTCCCCCACCCCATGAGGCTGCTGTGATGATGCAGGCGCCGGTGGCCCTTCCTGCCACACAGCCTGTCTGCTCAGGCTCCCATCACAGACGTGCCATGAACTGGGGCGGCTGGAACACCAGCCGTTCCTTTCTCAGAGTTCCGGAGTCTGGGAGTCCAGGGTCGAGGCCCAGGCTGTGTCTGGGTCTAGTGAAGGGGCACTTCCCGGCATGTTCCCACGGGCCCCACCCTCACAACCCGATCACCTCCCACAGGCCCCACCCGAGACCGCCCCATTGTCTTGTCTCAGCAGAGGAACTGGGAGAGACACAGAAACCCAGCCCATGATGGTTATCGTTATCCACTTCACAAGGCCGAAAGGAAGGGCCACGCAGGAAACAGCTGCTCGCGAGGGGACGGAGGGACTGGGGACCCCAGCAGGAAGGCCGGGTCTGGACTTAGGCGGGGCTGTGTCCTCTACCGTAACATAAGAGAGGGTCGGGAGCTGTGGGGGCTCTTGCCAGCAGGGAGCAGCTGCTGCGGGCTCCGACAGGGGTGCGGGCGTGTTAGCGGACAGTGCGTCCTCACGGAGCTGAGACAGGGACAGTCTGGCCGTCACTCTCCGCAAGGCTCCCTGCCCTCCGGCCCTGGGCTCTACCAGGAGCCATGGTCGGAAGTCTGTGCTTTCTTCTCCCACGCACCTGACGGGCATGGTGCGATGCTGAGATGGAAATGGGCCCGCAGTGCCTTCGACCTCACTCCGAGAGTTCCAGAGATGCCTCCTCCAACCCGCCTCGCGGGGTCCCAGGGATGGCGGGGAGTGTTCGGAAGACACGGAGGCTGGTGTCTACCTCCTCCTCTGCCTGTGCCCCCCCCAGCCCCACCCCAGTGACACCTTCTTCTTCCTACAGACTCAGCCCTCGGGATACCTGGGAATCTCAAAGAACAAGGTGTTGGCCTTCCTGGCCTCCAGGACAACCCCAGCATGACATGGGACCCCGTCTGGGCCAGTGGGACCTGAGGAGAAACCTGCTCCTAGGCTTGCGGGAAAGGTTTTCCTCATTATGCAAATTAAGAAGTGAGGAGCGCCCCTCTTCCTTGAAGGGTGAGGTGGCAGGCAAGTGAGCCCTAGACCTTCTTGTGACCTTGATGCGTCCTTGAAGGAACATGTCATCTCCTCCCTGACAGAGAAGTGAGGCAGGAAAATCGGGGCCCTGAGCTCTGGCAGCAGTTGGAGACACTCTATGGGCAGGGAGCTCCCGCTGCAGGGGACGGCACCTGGGGACGGTGAATGTCCACAGCATTTCGGGGCTTCTAGGTGGACATCTCCACTGCATGGCAGAAAACACGCAAACTGCTGCGCTCACAGCTCAGAACTTGCTCCAGGCTCATTTACACATTGAAAGAGTCCTGCTTGTGACGTACATGCATCCGTGTTTTCCAGAACACAGACAGTGGCATGAATTTAGTCGGCCACCACCAGCATTTAGAATTAGAATAAAATAAAATAGAAAATAACAGAGTGTGTTGCACATGCTACCAGTAAGTATGTTTTCGTGCAGCTTCCCTTGGTCCTAAAGGTGCCCGTGTAGGAACATACATGCGTGTGGACACTGCGTGTGTCTTTATTGTTGTGCCATAGATTAGCATCTGTGTTATATTTCTGAAAAAGATAAACAAGTTTGGCGTCATCGTGCCAAGTGACATCTATGATTTTAACCTAATCTAGGACGCCTTGCAGGGCTGAGCGACTCAGCCCAGGCTGCCCAGCTGGTTAGAGGCAAAAACCAAAACACACCTGGTCTGCACACAGCTCCGCCCACACGCTTCCTACTGGTCCTTGCAGCTAATTTTTTGGCGTTATTGTTGGGTGTAAAATAATCACGAGTGGCAATAACTAGAAGACTCTTAATGCAGATAGACTTCCAGAATGAGTTCCATAAAGGAGCAGTAAAAGTGATAAATTAGTGTGTTAAATTTAAGAAACAGAAATTGTGACTATCAGCAAATGTAGTCTCCCAGAGCCACTAGGAGTGGGGTGCTTTTGACCCTGGGGCTCATGCCTAAGCTGGGAGCCGTCTGCCCTGTCACCAGCCCGTCAGGAGGGTTTCCTGGGCCTTAACAGGCAGCCCAGTGTGTGTGCGTGGCCCGAGCAGAGGCCTGTTCTGTGAAAGCAGAAGCAGGAAGACCTTCCCACGCGGCCCCGGGATTGTGGGACTCTCACCCTTTTGTTAACCATCTTCTTAAAAGTTCATTTCATAGCCAAGATACTGATGTTTGTAAGTTTATTGTTATAAACAGGAATGCCATCAAGGGGCTTTTACTTATCTGGGACACAAGCCCGATGACTAGAGTTGACAGTGTGGGGACAGAAGGACCTGGCTGTCCTTACTGTTTCCACTCGAGGTGGACAGACACACAGCCGTGCATGACGTGGCCGTCACCCACGAGATGCGCGTCTGGCGGGTTCAAGCGTGTTGACGCTCAGGGCATACGTCTTCAGGGCTAGGTGTGTTCCAGGAGGTGGCTCTTCATCATATTTATTGCTACTTGCCACAATCTCCATCTAGGATGGTTTGCAAGCGCATGTCTACACAGCGTGAGTGTGGTTCATACCTGCTCTCCACCGTTCCCTCTGCGCCTGCCTACACTAGCTGGAACACACACGTGAGAATCACGTCTGACCTTAAAGAACTTTCTGGGTATGAGCCCAGATCTCAGAAAACTAGTTTAATTAAATTTAAAACTGTAAGTGAGAAGTATCGCAATAACATTTGCACTGTAAATTTTTTATTACAAAACTTTCTGTGTCATTAAAACACTCATATAAGTATAAAGAAGAAACATCAATTAGTAGCATACCACCACTTAATAGAAAAAGCACAGGTAGTGTTTTGTAAATTTCTCTCCAGGCTCATTTCAGTCTATTCATGTGAATACACACAGAGATGTTGCTATAGATATAAAAACGAGTAAATTTTGCAAAATTAGGATCAAATCACAAACATAATTTCCATATGTTGTCACTGAGCTTTATGATATAAAAAATATCTGCATTATTAATATTTTTGAAATTTCCTTTTTAAGGGTTACATATTTTTCCATTGGGTAGTTGGATCAAAATCCATTTGGCTGTTCCTCTTTTTGGGGACTTTAGGTTGACTCCCATTTTCACTCTCATCTGTAATGTAGTGAACACAGACGTCTCCCTGACACTCAGGAATGTTCTCATCCTCTTTCCGTGTCTTCTTGTACTTTCCTGTATTTCTTATTCTTCTTTCACTTTCTTTTTCTTTTTTCTTTTTAAGATAAACAGGAAAACATTCCCTGAGATTGCTCTGGGGCCGAAAATGACTGGGCAAGGCCATTGCGGACAGAGCCACGTGCAGAGCCCGAGGTGTGGAGACCACGGCAAGTGGAACCACATCCATGGGTGCTTGGAGGCCTGTTTCTCCCCCCACATTTAGAAAGGTTGGTTGCATGGAGATAACAGAGCTGGCTTTTCAGAGCCTGCCTGCTTCCCCAGCTCTAAAGGGTGGTAAGACCCAGGTTCCCAGCACAGACTCTGTCCTGTGACACCCAGACCACAGAAGCCACGTGAGGGGTGTCAGCACCTCCCTCCCTCAGATGAGCATTTCAGCTCAGTCCTGTTTCTTCCCTGGTTTTGATGCCAATCTGTCCCGTTAAAGAATCAGCAAGTTCATCAGTTTGCTTTTAAAACAGCTCCTCAAATTTAGCTTTGCTTTTTACTAAAATGAAAAAGAGAAAAATAGAGCATGTTTCCCCAGGAGTACGCCAGCTGGGCTGTTATGAAAGAGCCCACCCGGTGAGGCGTGTGTGGTATCTACCCAGCACGGAAGACTGATAGCCGGAGGGGCTCGGCCCCTGGCCTCAGCCTGTGCACGTGGGGACGGAGAATGTTGCACTTTTTACGTGCCTTGGTCCTGCCCTGTTCCACCTGGGTGCGTGAGACACGGTAAATGCCACTTCCCATTTTGGAAGTGCTGGCTGTGCTCACCGAAGCCTTGTTCCCATGGACTTGTTTCCCTGGACCGCGTGCTTCAGGTTGGACCAGGGGTCACCCACCTCTCTAGACCCCCTGGAAGTTCATGTGCGACAGTCAGGTGCTCACGACACAGGAGCCTGGGTCTCCCAGTGCCTGACTCCATCCCCGTGGGCTGCTGCTCCCATGACCTCGACACACTGCGCCTGGTCGCAGGTAAAGCCCCATCCCCCACCACGTCCGTAAAGGTGCGCTTGCTTGATTTCTGAGGATGTTTTAGGCTTTAATTCATCCGTACTCGCTTCCTTTTTCGGTTGGCTGTTTGTTGTAGACATCGTTCTTACCTTTCCGCCATGGCAACGTAGCAGTTTGCATTTCGTGCAGGCGGGGCAGGTCCAGGGCCCATCAGCCCAGCTGTGAAACCAGGTTTGTCCCTGTGTGCCATCAGGGCTTGGGGACGGAGCCCTTTCCCGTGGGTTTCCTAAGAAGGGAAGGAAACGGATCTGTCTGGACACCCACCTCTTCCTCTGCCCATCATGAATGCCACGTGGGCTCTGGGACTCATTCTGTCTATACTCCCAACACCTTGATTTTCTTCTTCCTAAATTTTTCCTCAAGAGATATAAAAGCCCAGAGGGACTGACCCAAGATGTCCCACAATTCAACCTTGAGCAAAACCAGAGCTGGTTCTAATCTGCACTGAAACAAACACGGTGGCCACCATGCTCTCCTCAGCGGAGCACCCAGCACCCTCACGACGTGCACAGGGAAGCCAGAGCGTGGGCCATGGACCTGGCCACAGGCCCCGCCTCTGGGCCTCCTGGCGCATGGTGTCCCAGTACCCCGGCCTGCCTGCCTGGGAGCTTCTAGAACCCGGGCCCACCGAGCGCCTCTTCATAGATAGCCCCAGGATAAAATGGGTATTGGCCGGGGCTTGATTGACAGCATTGAGCTGGTACTTTCTTTCAACTGATTTAGAGGGACATCCACTCTTGCAAGCTCCTCAGTGGTGAAATTGGCAAAAGTTTGGTTGAGAAGAAAATGTGAGAGAAAGAATTCTGCCAGGAGAGATCTGAAAAGGACATGGAACTCAGAAACACGACTCCTGTCTCCCCACGACCAGCAGCCCCTGGTTCTCTGCTTCTCGAAGCCTGGTGTGTCACCCGGCACTGGGCGCCATCTGTGGCGGCCTCCCTGTGCTTTCCAGACATGGCTGATGGATCACCGCGACTGTAGGTGTTGGCGGTGGCTGCCGCGCCTTCTCTCCTCTTTCTCGTCTGGGCAATTGTGGGGCCCCTGCCACTGAGAAAAGGCCCCCACAGTTTAAATTCCTTCCTCCACTGGCTCTACTCGGGCGTTCAGAAAACCGGCCCTGGTGGAATCGCTTCCCTCTCCTCGTGGCAGGGGTCAGACGTGCCTGAAGGGTTCACACGTGGGCTTCGTCACCTTCCTTCCTTCTCTTGCTCGGAGGTTGCTGAACAGGACAAGATTTCTCAGCAAAGGATCACAGGGGCTACCGTGGTCCAGGGCAGCTCTCAGGAAAGTCAGGTCTCTGCCTGGGCCCGGAGGATTCTAGAAGCTGCCTCTTCCTGGTTGCCCACTTCACTCAAGGATTTTTCAGTCCCTATCTAGAAAACATGACTTCAGGACACATTCATTTGGACTTGGTGACATTCTATTGGGTTCACACCCCAGCTGTAAGGAAAGCTGGGGTGCCACCTCTTTACAATGACCAATAGGAATGGGAGGAAATAATTGGGGATCAAGTGGAATTTCGAGGCATTTGATTCCCCACAAGCTAAACTTCGTTATCGGAGGTGATTCCGAAGATCAAATCCAACTGCCATCTCCCTCCAGCCGCTCTGGGCCGCCTGAGGCAGACGACTAAAAGACTGAGCTGCCACTCAAGGGGCACAGGCCGGTGTCTGGGCTTGTTCTCCGTCTTCCTTGAAGCTCAAAATGCCACTGGCTGTCGAAGGTGAGGTGGTCCTCAGAGCCCAAAAGACAGCAGCCTAGGCGGTGTGGCTTTGGTCTAACCTGGAACATTCTTTCTCCAGTGGTGACATTTCTAAACTGCACAGAGCACTGGTGTCTGGAACACAGACGGTGATGAAGCCGGCACAGAGTCACTGGGAGTGCCACCCACCCGCAGGGACAGGCTGGCGTGGCCACTGCTTGTGGAGTTAGGGAACGCTAGGAAAACAATCTCACAGAAAGGATGACATAGACAGGCGCATTCTCAGAAGGTCCAGGGGGAACTTCGGAGGAAATATTAGGTTTTATATTGTGGTTGGCAGTTATTTGCCACTGACAAGAGCGGGAGCTGGTATCAGGGAGGCTTAGGAACCAGAGCTTGGGTCCTTTTGTCACTGACATGCTCCTCATTGCAATAAACCACGTTTTTTGTCTTAGGATTATACATTCTTAGACATTATCCTTGTGGTCAAAGAGAAATGCACTTTAAAAAGTCAAAGAAAATTGCTGTGGTAGAACCGTGTGCTTGCCCCAAATGCGATCATTTAAGCATAATTATATGGTTGCTATGTCACTTTCACTTTCACTTACGGGACGGATCGCTCCGAATTAGGGAACGTCTTACTTCCTATTTGCTAGGGTGCCTTATTAAAAATATGCTCACGAACCTTTAATAGTTATTTTATTTATGTATTCCATGTTCTGAGAACACACACATCTTGGACACATCACAAAAGATGAGACAGAAATAAATAGTTGTACTTTATTTTGCAGTGACCCGAACTTAGCATCAGATGTGAAAATCATGACATGAAATTTTGGTGGAAAGATAAAAGTCAGACCACATGCCGAACGACATTAGTGGCAGATGTGGTCGTCGGAGGGGCCGCGGCATTTCCTCCGAACGGAGGCCACGCGGCTCCAGCTTGGACGCGAACGTGATGAGCAATGAAAGTATGCTTTGTTCCCTGCCCTCACATGGTCCCGATATGCGCGGTTATCGCCTCCTTGTATTTTTAAAATCAAACGCTGTCCCCTCCCGTGCGCGGCTGCGCTCTGCACTCGAGCTGGGCCGTGCAGACGGCTGTCTGCAAGTGTCCAGCTCCAGGGGCTAAACAGAGGTGCCGCGGGAACATGCTCGCCTTTTGCTTACTGCCACTGTGTACCTACCCCCAGACACTCCCACACGTGTGCGTACAGAACCGATTTTCTCTGCGCGTTCCCGGGGGTTCTCAGCCCCAGGACGTTTTCGCTCAGCGCCGACGCCCCTCACGTAGCTCTCCGCCCCCAGACACCCGTTAATTGACTGCAAATGCAACTTTATTGGAAAATGACTGGAGCTTTATTAAGCAACTGGATTTACAGGCAATAACATAATCAATATAACATTAATATAGCACATAATTAAATAAGATTCCTACAAGGTCCTGCCTGTATCCTGAAATATAGAGAGGTTAATTGTTTTCACGGATGGCATTAACCAGCGGGATTGGAAACCAAACTTGGGAGAACACAGTCCCCGGTTGTTCTCATGGTTTAAGTATTCCACGTGACACAAATAGGAAACGGTCACCAAACCCACAGGAATGCTGCGTCACCATCCGCTCCCCGGGGCCCCTCTCTCCCAGCCTGGGGACACTGTCACCCGGCCAGCTAACGCTCTCACCGTGGACTAAGGAGCAGAAGGCAGAGCAGGCTGTGTTCACTTTGTTTCCCCAGCAGTAGACAAAAGGACGCGTCGCCACGGGCTCTGGGAGAGTTACCGTGGAACGCGCCACATCTGCTGGAAAATGGAAGGATTTGCTCCCCCGGAGTGAAACCAGCCAGCACTGTCTCTGGAGTCATGTGCTCGTGTTTAAAATTCAGGGAAGTCCCAGTAGAATATTCTTGCCATGGGCCCAGAAAGCAGAACACCAGGAGAAGGAAGCCAGTTAAGTGGAAGCTTGCACACGCGCACGGCCGATGGAGTATTTGAAAGGTAAACATCACGCACAGGGAGGCGTCGTGAGGGAGGAGGCCGCTAACTCGCTAATTCCACAAGGCTAAAGCTCTTAGCCACACTTGGCCCCAGGGGTGCCTCCTACCTGTGCCGTCTATGGCTTCAGTAACTTGGAAACTGGCTGCTGGAATGTTCCATTCCCCACCATTGCTGCCTACCTGACACTACCACCAAAATGCAGTGTTTAGCACATTGACTGCCACGTGAGTTGTATTTAACTCAAGCCAGTGTTGAGCCCAGAGCCTCCTGAAGCACGTGTAACTCACACGTCTCTGTGCCTTGCATTTTTCTACGTGTGTTTACCTTTAAATTACACGACATGTCAAGAATAACACTTCACCCTTATGAACTATTTTTCAGGTTTCCTCATTACTTTTTACATTGCTAATTGCCAAGTTTTTGTATTAGATTTTTAATGAAAAAAAACAGAAAATAAAAAATAACACAGTTTTCATTAAATTATTTGCAAAGTCTTTATTCTATTTTTGTAATAAAACACCATGGCCCCAAAGAAAAACATTTTTTTTTTCTAGTGCAGGAGTCAATGTGTGAATTGGTGGCTTTTGAACACAAGGGCAAACAAAACCATCTTTAAGCCATTTGGCATCATGTGCAAGTAGATGAGGAAGACTGAGGTGTCAGCCTCAGCAAACCTTTGCCCGGGGTCCACTTTGTACTGACGGGGGACTTTGCAGAAAGGCCTCTGCTCTTGAGAAAGACCGAGTCTTAGAAGGAAAACCACACAGCCAAAGGCCAGGGCACAGAACCTCTTCTGCAAAGGGGACCACTCTGAGAGCATCTGGGCATGGAGCCCCATATTGACCCGGAACCAGAGCAGTTGCTCTGAGCCAAGTGAATTTCAGCAGGTCCTTACAAAATCCCTCCGAGTGAGAAAGCTGTAGAGCCCTGATGATTCAGGAAAGGAGAGCCGTTCACCTGCCAAGGCACAAAAACTGTGTTGCCAGGATTCAGACAGTGGTGACAGCAGAGTCAGCGTCCTGACAACAACGTGTGGCCAGCCAGGAGACACTGGGAGGAGTAAAGGGGACACCTATGCAGCCACTTTGGCCCAACTCCAGCTTCAGTGAGGACCACCTGCGGGGCACTGCTACAGCCCCAGGTGACGCAGTTGGAGAAAGAAGCCTGGTCCTAGGAAGAGGGAAGACGGTGGACCCCTCGAATCTGGCGCGAGCTCGCCAAGCGGTGTAGACCAGAGGCCCACGCTGAGTCTGACTGATCACTCTCCCCATACTCTCTGCCTCTCCTTACTGGCTTGTCTCCCGTCCCCTAAATTCCTTAGGAAGGCACCAACGCAGAGTCACACATTTCCTCATGCAGTTTTCCTGACCACCAGTGTTCATACTGGGCACCGTGAGTCCCTGACTAGAAGCTTCTTCCTTCTCACCATTCGCACACAGGCTTGTGGGTCCTCAGAGAATCCACCTAACCACGTGGGGTCTGCCTTGATACCTGCAGAGTGGAGTGTCATGTGCCCGTCAGGGTCCATGAGTCTGTCACTATGAGACCCAGTAGTTTTGGGACAGGAGGCTTTCTCCAAGTCAGTGCATGTTCTAGCAAGCGAGGGTAAATGGAGTGACCCGGGGAAAGAACATTCTCCTGCAACTGAGTGCCTGAGTCGGCGGCAGGTGGGCCTGAAACAGCGCATCACCGTCACCTCCTTGCCAGTGGGCCAGAAGTGATGACAATCTGCCGTCTGCCCTGATCATTTCCTACTCTCCTTCCAAAATGAACATCTTCCTAACACGGGTGAGGCATTTCCACAAGTCTGATGCTTCCTAAAACTTAGGAGTCAGAAGACCTGCAGCAGCGTGCGATGTTGCGGGCAGGAAGGCTGAGCAGCTCTGGGAAGACAGACCCTTCTGCTGCCAAAAGGGAAGAGAGACTGCAGAATGATGTTTAAAGCCTCAGAGGGATTCTTGCACATCAAAAGCAATCCAAAATGAACACTTGACTCGGGTAATTGTAAATATATATGAAACATGTGCACTGAATTCATCCCCTTAAAATTATGGACGGGTGTACCCAATTGCACGGCGTTTGAGCACCTCCAACTTCCTAAAAATATTTGGGGTTCAAAGTAAACCTTTTAAGGAAAATCAAAGCCATATGTTTCCTACTCATTTATACTCAGCTTATCAAAATGTTGTTTGTTTTGAACAGATATTTGATGTTCAAGAAGTTTGGGGGCTTTTCTTAATAAAGTTTAGAAAACCCTTTTTTCTTAAAAAATAAGAAGGGATATGTCTCAAGAGAAAATGAGCCACCATTCACATAAATTAGGATGGTTTTCAAACTCAGTTAAGAAATTCTTTTCTATCTTTATTTGTAAATATGGCGATGGAGGGAGGGAAAATAAAGAGGAAGGTGGGTGCAGTGGATCTAATGATATTTTTGATTCTTCATTTTTCCCTGGAAAGGTCCTGAGTTTTGCAGTCCTCGCCTTTCCTTGGGGGCCTCGTGATCACGCTCAGTTCTCATTCTCTACACGGCATCCGATGATACTGTTATTCTCCAATACATTATCATTTTATTATTTATTTCTAAAGTTACTTTATTGTTCCTGTAGCAGGAGGTGCCTCTTGCAACGTGGACTTTCCATCAGGCATCCTCCTTCTGGTCGTCAGCTGAGAAACTCTCACTCACGTAATGCATTTTATGTCTTGGACAGCTGCCATCTACTTTTGGAATTAGCAACTGCATTATTCCAAAAAAATGTGTAAATAGGAAAAAAAGTGCACAAGGTTAACAGTGTACACAAATAATCATCGACCCTCCAATGCAGGGAGATGTTTGAAATGGAGGGTCCCAGGACCCGGCAGCTCAGAAGTGCCTGACAAACGGAACCGCCAGCATTTCAGCTCCCACCAAGCGTCGGGGGGTCAGGCGGCATTTTATTATCCCCCTTTTAACTGCTGGGAGTTGATAAATGGCCCTGGTGGCCATGCACGCAGCAGGACATCCGTGCAGATCTGCTGTCCGTGTGCAGCTCTGCACAGCCACGGACGTGCTCAGATTTGCTCACGGTGACCAGTGGGGCCGCCGAGGGGCCGGCGTGCAGAGCCTTGCAGGGAAACCCCAGAGGATCTCCTCCCTCTGGCCAGCAAAAGTAATTCTCACCATTAAAGATTAATTTGTTTGGTTCTGTAATGCCTTAAAATCTTCCCTTCCCCTTCCAGTTCAAGTGTTAATTAACCAGGCAGGGTGACACTGAAGCCTTTTAGCTCGGCTTCCCTAACAGGCAGAGGTTGGATGCAGCTTGGGGCACAGGCGGCCTGTCTCCAGGTGCAGGCTGCACGGGCAGCTTCAGAACCACCCTGCTGTAAATGCTCCCTGCTGGGCCCACTCCACCCCTGCTGAGACAGGGCATGTGGAGAGGCTGCTGAGGAATATGCATTTTTAACTAGCTTCTCTAAGGCTCTTCTCCAGGGAGGGGGGGTACCTGGGAGAAAAGATAAAGAGAGGGTAGAGTCCCCAGAGGGAGAAACCCAGGTCTGGGCCTCCTCCTCCCCCATGCCCCAGCTCTGAGCTCCCACTCTTGCCTTCTGTCTCTCACACGCCCACACACGCACACACACACACCCCAACTTGGGCAGCTCCTCCTGAGACACTGCCTGGCCTCCCTGAACCCAAGCAGGAGACCACCATTCCCAAGGCCCCGCATCTGAGTGTCCTGAGGGGGTGCACACCAGGGCCTGCTCTCAGTTCCCAGCCAAGATGTGCACGGGCCTGTCTTGGGAGCCCTCGCCCACCTGTGAGCTCGGGCAGCTCAGGTTTAGTGCTAATGAGAATGTCCTAATACGGCCAGTTAGGGAATTTTAAGAGGGACCTCTAAACCCCTCCAGCAGTAGGCCTCCGCGCACCCAGTCTGGTAAGTTCTAGTGTCCGATTAGTCTCAGTGGCGGCGCAGAAATACCTAAGGCTCCGTTAGCAGCATGTGGAGTCAGAGTAGTGTGTTCCTTTATATGCTACACAGATTTATTCCCCTGCACCATTTCAGAGGCTTCACTGTCATTCTTGTTACATTCTCATTAGGTTTTTTTTTCCATAAACAAGATGTTGTCTGCTGAGTTATCTGCATTTAGATTTGCCAACCCTGTCCCAACACTGTGCCAAGCAAGGAAACCAGACTGTCCACCAGGAGTGACCTCAAAAGAGAAGAATTTGGAGAGTGAAGCCCCTGAAACTCCTGGAGGAAAAAGAACAAACAAAGGAAAATGGGAACAAAATGTAAGCCATCAGCCAGGCCACGAGCCGCCCACACGGCATGGCCGGCCGTGACCTGTTCAGTGCTGGGAACTGAACAGGGAAGGGACTGATTCTAAGTCAGGAGCCATGGTTCAAAAACTATCCTTAACACGTCCGGAGTTGGAGGGGTAATTCACAACCTCATCAGAGTGTAGGTGCCGGTCAGGTGGTCGCAGCAAGGAGATCCGGGGATGCTCTGGCAGGTGTTCCCGCTGCAGCCTAGGCAACTCCGCAGGGGTCTGCACGGCGCAGTAGCACATGAAACACACACACAAACAACCTCGGAGTGTCCACATGGCCTGACACCCAGCGTCCCGCATTCCCTTCGGGATGGCGGGGAGGAGAGCGTGAGGAGGCCCTTCTCTGCTGAGGCTGGCAGGTCCTTGGTGTCAGGCTCGGCGGGCGGGAGCCCCTTTGGGGTATATTTATTGTAAGTAGATCTTTCAGTGAGAAACCAACTGCAATCCCAGCCCCATGCGTTTCATGAGGACATTCCACTTAGAGGCAATAAATCAATACCTGAGTCCATAAACACATAAATAATAACTGTGCGAAGGAGGAAAAGAAGGAAAAAAGTCTTACCAGAAACTTGAACTTTCCCCGCACACCCTCCCTTAAACCTCGTGTTTTCAATTATGCACACGGAATCTATATGGATGCTAATATGTTTGCATTCCTGGCTTTCATTTCGTTTTTTTTTTACAACTCACCGCAGGATAGCAAAGTCAAAAATATACTATTCTGATCAACAGGACACATCTGTGGTGAATCCGCACAGAAGCAATTAATTTCCTGGTGGTATTTTTACACTGGGGGCCTTACGCAGGTCCCTATTATACAAACAAAAACTCCAGACAGCTCCTGCTGCCTGATAAAAAATAAATCAGATTGCAGAGGGCGGTTTGGCCTAGGACTGCTACAGGCTATCACTTGTAATAAGGCGTCCCAACACTAATTGTGAAGCTTATTAAACAGAATCGTCGAACTTGTACCAAAGTGCACGCAGTAATCACGTTAGAGCAGGCAGGCCCCGGGAACCGCGGCCGCCGTGCCCTTGCTCAGCGGCGTGGACCGCGCAGGCTCGGCCGTGGGCCGCGTGTGGATCAAATCACAGGAACAGTATTATTGTGTTTGGCAAATTGGTCAGGATAAATTTGATCGAGGGGCAGGTGAGAATCACAGCAGCCTGGTGATAATTCACACATCAGAGCCTTCTTGCTCACGAACATCTGGCAGGGAAGGGTCCAAGAAACTGTCAGGAGCAAACGTCGCCGACACAGTGTTTTATTATTAAACTTATTCCGCATCTTCTCAAAGGTTGCAAAAGCAATATTTCAACGTACTCTTTCAGGAGGGTAGGGGGAAAAGATTAATAAAGATGTTAGGAAGCTGAACTGCTGTGAGATTTGTTTAATTATTCCCCACAGGACTGCCCCAGCAATCTGCTGACATTTAGCCCCGACCTTGCAAATCCTCAGTAAATATTAATATATCAACTCAAACAGGGACCGTTGTCTCATTGGTTCACGGAGCTCGGAGAGATTCGCCACAGCAGTGAAAAATAATGTGCAGAACTGAGGAAGACGGGCCTCTTTGATTTCACCTTCTGCTGCGCACATGAGCTGGGGGCACCAACAAAATGGAAATGCGTGGCTTTGCCACAGCTGTAGAGTGACTCTTCAGATGCCGTGTTCCCTTTGTACAGCCTGCTGGAGTAATCCCAAAACCACAGTGGCAAGAGATTAGAAAGGAGGCAGAAGGGGACGGAGAGAGGAGAAATCACACCCTATTATCTGGAAGAGGGGAAATTTTAATAACGCGGAAGGCCCGCCCTCCAGTCCCAGCCAGCGAGAGGCTCAGGGAGGGTCAGACCCCCACCCCCACCCCCACCCCCAGCCCGGGATCACCTCCCTCTGCTGCCCTCCCTGACCCTGGTCCACAGGCTCCCACGTGCAGATCTGAGATGGAAATGCACTGTTTTGGTTGAGAGTTGGCTAAAGGAAAACAAAACAAAACAGGACAGTTGCATTTCATTTTGTGTTTGTATGTGTATCGGTTGGTGGAGGTGGTCTTTTTGGAGGGTTTTTCTAAAATTTTTTGGAGCCTCAAATTTAGATACCTATTATTGACTTATCCCAGTATAAATGCTCTGAAATTCCTAATGGCCAAGTGCTTGCTGTGGGCTGAGGAAGCCTCCAATTCTTGGGTGCAAGAAAAGGGGCTTTGGGGCCACGTTTGGCTTTCAGATGTACTGCGCTGCAGAGTTAATGCGTGATTAATTTTATTCATAAAAATGTTAATCACTTCATTGTGAGATCTTTTTAACATTCAGTGCAGCGAACACCTTTTTAATTTCTCTTGCCCACCATCTCGCAGATGTAGTTAATATTTCCACACATTGCTGCAGCTATCCGAGGAACTGGCAATTAACCATACGTTTAAAATGCAGAAACAGCGCAGCTACAGCAGCCGCAAACAGCACGCAGGAGACAGAGAAAAGCGCACCACGGCTGCAAGTGACCAGCTCCGATAATCCAGAGTGCTGTCACCCCGCTCTCAGGGCTGGGGCGCCCGGTGTGACCTTCTAGGCAGCCGCCGAGGAGTCCCCTCCCCCCAGCGCCGTACAGATCTTAAACCCGCAGCGCTGGAAATCGAGCGGGCTTCTTCCTTGTCGGAAAGGGCAGCTTCAGAGAGGAGTCGGAATGAAAAACAAAGCCCGCAGTCTAGGAGATTTCACCTGCTTCTGCGTTATTCCCACCGCCGCGCTGCGCCACGGAGCGCGGACCGCGTGGACGGCGGCAGGGTGGGACGGTGTGCTCGGCTGGGGGGCGGGGCGGGGCCCGCGGCGCTAGTTGGGAGCACCGGTTTCCTCCGCCGCTGGCCCGGGGCAGCCTGGCCATTGTGTCCCTGCCTCCAGTCAGCGCGCTCAGGAGGACGGATAAATGGATTAGGGGATCAGAGACACCCGCTGCGTCCTCTGAAGCCAAACAGCCGGCACGGAGAGGACGACCACTTGCGCCCCGGCCGAGGGGAGGAGGGCGGTGACTGCAGCCTCTGCCCCTCCGGCCCAGGGAAGACCGAGGCCCGCCTTTCCTTCAGGCAGGAACAGGGTCCCGGGAGCGGGGAGTCAGGAACGTCACTCCAGGCGCACCCTCCGCTTGGTCACGCTTCAGTCCTGCAGCCCGGCTCCTGCGAAGTGGCCTACCTGCCCGTGGCCTACCTGTCCGTGGGGCCTGCTGTGGGGCGGGGCGATGGAGACGTCACCCAGGCGCCTGCACCACCCGGCATCAGGGCCACCTTTTTTCTTTGCCTCCCCACTTAGGCCAAGGCCAGAATCTCAGGAGCTCAGGGGACCTTCCGCGTCCCAGGCCACTGGGGGGACCTTCCGGGGGCTTTACCTTCGTGGACCTTTTCCTCCATTGAAAACAAACGTTAAAAATTATACTTTACGACTCCATTGATATAAAGACGAATACGTTGATATTATATATTAATACATTCTCTTCGACCTAAAAGTTATTTTGTTTTTCATCTGAAAATAAATTAAAGCATTTTCGTGGGCCCCTAAAAGTATCGGGCCCAAATCACTGCTGGCAGGAGAGGGCCCAGCCCAGCCAGGTACGTGGGGAGGGGGTGCCGTGTGCTCGCCCTGAGAGGGCCCATTCTTAGACCTCCTCATCAGCCGGGAAGGGGCTCTGCCTCCAGCCGCCAGTCTGGGGGTAGGAAAGGCCGCCCGCAGTCCCCAGGGGATGACCTTTGGAGGCCTTTTAGCTGGGAGCCATAATTAGAGTCGCTGGCTCCGTGGGGCACTGGAGAAGCCCCGAGAGTCTCTCTCCCCACTGAGCGGTGCAGGGACTGCTGCGGGGCTTTTCTTGGAGGGCATTCATCCGGCACCCCAGGGCGCAGCTAGAGGCCAGGGAAGTTTCCTCGTGGGCGGGGTGGCAGGAAGCCCTGAGGGGCAGGCCTGCTCCCTCCACAGTCTCAGGGTCCCCCAAACCCACTCACAGGGGATGCGGGCCCCCTCCAGGCGTGGGCTTCGTCACCACACCCAGAAAGTGCCCCCCTCCACCACTGTTTCCCGTCTTCCCACACTGTATTTGCCGCCCAGGGCCTCCCCGTTCTCCTGCATGCCCACCCCACCAGAGGGCACATCCTCACTTGGAGGCCAGCGAGATGGCAGGACTCTCCATGGGGCCAGAGAAGTGGCAGGACCACCAGGTGTGTGCTCAGTGTCCTGTACCCCAAAGCCACTCCCTCCCATTCCAGGAGGCCCTCCCCCCTCCCCCCTGACTCAATCCTGCGATGTGGCCCAAGTTGCACAGGGGTTGGCCAGGGACCACCAGAGCTTCCCCTGTCCTTGCAGGTTCCTGCCAACCCCTCAAACCCGCATTATGAGGCCCCGCCCCTCGGGGGAGCCGGCTGCTGCCCCAGCCTTCTTACCCGCCAGCCAGCGACCTTCTCGCCTTGCTTCCTCCCCTCCTTTTTGACCTCCGATGTATCCCCACCAGCAAACAGGGACATGTTGCTGTCAAGAGTGCATTCTTTGTTCCACTCTCCCCAAATCGATGTCAACACACTGCTGCCCCCTACTCCATGCCTAGATGGGCGGATGGCAGCCAAAGGGGAACTGGACTGGGTTAGGTCCCCTGCTCAGGAGAGCGGTTGGAGCAGAGGGACCGGGGCCAGCCCCACTGTCCACATCGGGGTGAAAAGCCAGCCCCAGGGTACCCCATTCCCCACCCCCCCTTTCTGGCTCCCTCCCTCTCTCTCCAGCTTCCTTGCTCTCTGGCACAGTCCCATCTACAAGGACAACTGAAACTTTATAGGGCATGATTCATCGGGTGGCGCGCCCCTCAGAGCCAAGGCGCGTATTACATTAATCAGTGTCAGGCCACTAAAACCGAGATATGAATATGAATTCTCCATATTGCCGGCGAGATAGATGTGCGGGTGAGTATAATTGATCTGGGAGGGAGAGCAGGGTGGTGGGAGCAGAGATTTCAGAGGCTCCAGCAGGTCAGCCACTGGGGCACCCACTCCCAAGTCTTCCAGCCCGCAGGGGTGGGGGCAGGACCGATGCCAAAGGGCTGAGCCTCTGATGCCTCCCCTGTCACCTTCGCTGACCTGGGCTAGAGCTGACAGGATCCCTGGACTGGATTTGTTTCCTGTCCCCACTCACATACACATCTCCAAAAAAAGCTCAATATAAAGGCAAATCCTCCCTTTGGCACACAGGGTGTCTGTCCTGCTTCCCCACGGGACAGGGGGCCCTGTGTCTAGAACATCAGTCCTGTGGACATCCTCAGCCTACCCTTTCTGGACATCGGTCTCCGCCCTCCTGGTCACAGAGCTTTTGCCGCCTCCAAAACTGCCCCACGCAGCATGAGAAAGGGAACACCTTTGCTCAGGCAGGAAGTTTCTCCAGAACTAACATGGCTTCAGTTTTAGAGGCAAGGGAGGTTTCTGCATTTTCTAAATCCACCCCCCAGATTATTTCAGAATATGAAACGGTGGGCACCTGGTGTGCTCCTCCTGTCCCCCCCCATCTCGGTGGCTGCAGTAACTTGGAAAGATGTAAACAAATAGTGCACAAAGGACAAAAGTGCTCTTCAAGGCTCAATTAAAATTTCACTTCTAGCTACTCACTGGAGATATTCTGAGGCTGACCATCTGATTTCTTTGCATGGGAGCTTGGGTCTCGGGAGGGCATCCAGACCCTTCACCTCCAGGCCAGTGCATTCAGTGCAAGTGCTGGCCCAGCCACCTCAGCAGCCCTGGGCAGGGAGGCCCAAATGTCTTGTACAGGGAAAAAAGAAGAATGGAAATAGGAGGTGTGCAGCCAGCAATGCCGGCATGAACCGTCCTATGTGACTCAGGGAAACAAAGAGATGAGCTTGCCCAGGACAGAGAACTCCAGGGTCCATACGAATTCCACCTGCCGTTTCCAGCAGTCACCTGGAAGGATCTCTCAGCACACTTGGGATTCTAGAGCAGCGTGTAGGTGACCGGAAGGGTGCAGGATGTGGCTGGGTAAGATTCCTTAGGGGTGCAGTCTCCCTAGGGACATAGGATTCATTTAGCCCCAGTGGTCAAAGTGGAGTCTGAGGCCCCTTTCCAGGACCTCTAGAACGAGCAGCCCAGGGCCGTGATGATGCACGAAGCCCTAGCGTCGAGGACAGAAGAGGAACACCTCTCTGATTTAGCAAGCCCCGTGTTGGACAATAAAACACCTGGCATAAAGCCCAGAGACCACTCCCACCAAATGCCAGTAGCCTACCCGGCAGGCTGGCACCCTCCAAAACACACACACGAGGGACAAGTGGGTGCACACCTGGGACACAGAACAAGCCTCACCGCTACAAATCCAGGCTTGTGCCCAGGGAGCCCCCCAGGCACAGCACCCCAGATTTGCGCCACACCCCAGGAGCTGGATTGGCGCTGGTCACGGCCCCATTCCGCGTCCGGACCATAGAGGGCGCCGCTAGCACACCGATCCAGACCCCAAACTCGCTCGGGCGGTGGCGGCCGAGCCCGCCGGCCGGTCCACTGGGCTCCGCAGCCCGCTCCTCCCCGGGCTCCGGTACGCGCGCCCGCCCTCCGCTCCCCGGCGCGCGCTTCCACACGCCGTCCGTCCCCTCGCCCTCGGCTCAGGGAGGCGCGCAGGACGCCTCCTCGCCGTCTCCAGGAGACGTTGGCAAAGGCCCCCCACGCCGACGTCCCCTGCCGCCGGCCGCGCACCCAGTCCCCACGTGCAGCCCGGGAGCCCAGGCTCACCAAGAGGCTTGGGAGAGAGGCTCAAATGTTCGGGGTTAGTAGTTAGTTGCGGGGGTCCTGTCCAACATCTAGGACTCCGCCTTGTCCCCACTAGACCGGTTTTCCCCGCAGCCCACATCCTGGCTGGCAGTTTTGCAAATGTTTGCTTTGTCGCGTTTCCTGAATTATACAGTGGTCTGCGCCCCGAAGGCCCCTCCCTGCGCGGGGTCCGCAAAGCCTCTCCACTGTGTGGCTGCTGCGACGCGCCCCGCTCTGAACGATGCGGCCGGTGGCCCAGCTGTGCGCTGCGGTCTCGCGGCTCCCGAGCCGAGCTGCTGCCCACCCGCGTCCTAGGCCAGCTCTATCCCTCATTGTTCCCTAACTTAGCTCCAGCTGCCTCCTCCCCGGCCCAGCCGCGGCCATCTGGGGCTTTATTTGCTCCTGGCTCGCTAAGCAAGCGGGTCGAAGGAGGGAGGACTCGCTCCTCCCTGGGAGACCCAAGACCGCTCCTCTCCTTCTTTCCCCTCTACCGCAGCCGCATCCCCGCGTTCATGAGCTTGGAGTATCGCCGCACCGCACCCCTGCCCGCCCAACCGGGGAGTTTAAAAAATGCTTTCCAATTTTTCCACGTTAGATTTAACCAAGTAACTAAAAAAATACAACCAAAGCAGTATTTCCTGCTCCATTATCTCCACACTCTACCCAGAAAACGACCCGGCGCCTCCATACACTGTTGAGACAGCTAGCTATAAATTGATTTCGAATCCGAAGTTTTCCTTTAGGGTGGTGAATTAAAATTCTTTCCTTTTTTTTTTTTGCATTTTTGCCTACCTTAAAAAATCATTTTATAAACTGCCTAAAATTGAACTTATTTATATCCTGAGAAAGGCATGTGCCAGATGTTTGTATAAGCTTTGGAAAGAATTAAATTGGCGACGAGAAACTACCGAACTGACAATATTAACAAATTCAGCAACCAACCAACCAAAAGTGCTTAAACACTGGCCTTTTGCATGAAAACACACTCTGAAGTCTCTCTTTGAGAAGCCTGTCTCCTTGGGCCCTGCTCAGGGTTCCAGTATGGGGTACATGTCCCCCTCCCCCCACACAGCCCCACGCGCCTGGCCACACACAGAGCACAGGAGCGGGGGAACTTCATTTCATTCAGTTTATTAGACAAAAATATATGATTTAGACAAGTTCGCTGACGCGCTATTTACAATCTGAGATCACTCTATATACAGAAAGGGGGAGAAAAAAAAAAAAAGAAACACGCACGTGGGGGCGTTTACCAAACCGGATAATCACAGCCACCCGGAGCCACAGAGGCCTGCACCTGGACGCGAGCTCGGCCGAAGGAGCCCCTTTCTGCGGAAAGCGATGGATGGGAGTCGTTGACATCGTTGTCATATTTGTCCTTTACACCGGTCTGAAATATTTGTCTTAATTCCTCCCTCATTCCCTCCCTCCCCAACTCCTCCCCCCTCCCCCCGCGAAAGTAAAAGAAGACCCTCGATCAGGCTGACGGGAGGGCTGCTAGGATCCGCGGCGTTCCCTCCTGCGGGGCCAGCGAGCTGCAGGGGAAACAGCAAGACAGGAAGGCAGGAGCCCCGTGAGTACATGGACGCTGCGCCCGCGTCGCCGGCCCTACCAGCGGAGCCCCGGGCCGGGGTCGCCAGCCCGCCCGGCTCCCGGCTCAGAAGAATCTCAGGCCTCGGCGGCTCACCCAGCGTCCTGGCTGGCGGTAGCGCCCCTTCAGTAATGACTGCACGACCCCCACCGCCGCAGGGCCTCGCTCCCCCAGGGCCCGGACTTCCTCCACCCCAACCCCTCCCGAATGGCAAAAGCAAGCAGCACTCACTTGTCGCGTACCGGCTGGAAGGGCGACTTTAACTGCTGTGCGGGCGAATCCGGCCTGGGGATGAGGTCTCTCTCTGGGAGGGATCGGAAGAAGCAGAGGGTTAGGACAGGGAGCCGGTGGGAGGGGGCGCACAGGTGCGCAGGCCCGCTCCCCGCCCACTCCCGCCTGCCGCTCTGCAGGATAATGGAGAGAAATGTTCCCCCTCGCCCCCGCCCCCCCCCCAGCCCCTTGAGTGGAGCCCAGCTCTCTCGGGAGAGCCCTAGGCCTTGGCCTCGCTCTCCAAATCTCTCAATTCAGACAGGATGAAGCTCGGCCCAGGGCTTACAGGCCGATGCTTGGTGCCAGCCCCTGCCCTTGCTACCCCCTCCCCCACCTGGCCAGGCCTCCATATGCCCAGCTGGGATCCAAGTGGACGCAGCTCCCTTGAGCTGTACCTGGGAGCGTGGGGCTGCTGCGGACCGAAGCCTTGTCTCCGTGGAGCGCCCCCGCCGCTACAGCGACCGGTGGCTGCGGCGGTAGAGGTGCAGGAAGGTGTGGGCCGTGGGGCGCCGCATGGGGCGCGCCAACGCCCAGGAAGGAGCGCATATTGAGAAGGGAACCCTGTGCGAGGAATGCGCCGTTGGTCCAGTTGGAGAACTTGCCGATGTGGCAGGTGTACAGTCCATGGCTGGGCAGGAAGGCGGGGTGTTGCAGCGGCGAGCCAGCAGAAGGCCCGTGAGCGCCCGGGTGTCCCGTGGGCGGGGGCGGCGAAGCCTTGGGCGCGCCGTCGGGGCTGGTGGCGGTCTCAGCCAGCGACCAGATCTTGGGCTTGCTGTGCGGCGCACCCTGCAGGCCGCCCGCTGCAGCGCCAGGGCTCAGGAGGCGCGTGCTGCCAGGCTCTGGAACCTCCTTGGCCAGGCCGAGGGGTGAGTCTTGGGGCTTGAGCACGTCGGTGGCCGCCAGAGGCGAGCCCTGGTCCCGGGTGAGGGCAGTAGGGGCGGTGGGCGCGTGCGGCCCCTCGCCCTTGTCCTCATCGTCCTCGTTGCTCTGGTCTCCATCATGCTCGTCGATCTTGTCGATATCGATGCTCTCCAGGTCGATCTCCTCATCGTCCTCGGCCTTCTCGGGGTCGCCTTCCGTATCGCTGCCAAAGAGGGCTCCGTCCTCCTGGTCCTTGCTGCGTGCGCCCCACGTCACCTTGTTTTCCTTCTTGAGGCGCCGGCGCGCGTTGGCGAACCAGGTGGACACCTGCGTGAGGGTCATCTTGGTGATGATGGCCAGCATGATCTTCTCGCCCTTGGTGGGGTAGGGGTTCTTGCGGTGCTCGTTCAGCCAGGCCTTGAGCGTGCTCGTGCTCTCCCGCGTGGCGTTCTTGGGCCGCCCGGGATCCCCGTATTGGAACTGGCCATAGGGGTAGTAAGCTGGCGCTGTGTGGGCTGCGAAGGTGGCGGGGTGCACCCCGGGGTTGTCCTTGAGTTCATACTGTGAGCCCTACAGCCACAGGGCAGAGCCAGCGAGGAGAGAGAGGAGAGGGGTGGAGAGAGAGAAAGAGACAGGGAGTGAGAGGTGAATCCCCAAAGCTGGGAATGTCAGGGCAGCCACTCTGCAAGGCTTGAGGGGCCCCAGGAGCCCCATCCACTGGGGCACTCCCAGGCCTTCCGTGGGACCCTGCTGAGTTCCCTAGAGCAGGGAGGGCCCCCAGTCCACCGCTGGGGGAAGAGTGGGGAGAACCTCGGACTCCAGGAACTGCTCTTTCGCTGATCTTGGAGATTATTTTGTCACTCTAGAAAAGTTCCAGAAACTGTGCCTCCCTAGAGGAGCACAACAGGAGCAGTGGTCGCCTAGCATTTCCCATGGCGGTCCTCAGGCCTCAACCACCGGCAGCTCAGGCAGCCTGGATTTCCAAGTGTACCTTACACTAGCTAGAGGGGGAAACCTTTTAACTGGACTGATAAAACAGTGTCTCCAAGCATAAAAAACCGAGAGCCTAAACCTCCTCCCTTTGCCTTTGGGGCAGGGGGGATGAAAATAATCCATCCCTGGCTTTCTTGGGTATAAATCTGCCAGTTGTTTAAAACGAAAGCACACTCCTTTTACCTCCCAAATTAATCTGCATATAATGGCTCACCCACACTTAAAGGCCTGCAGTGGTGACAGCTAATTTAAAATTTTAATCTTAGCCAACACCAACAACAATAACAAAAACACCATTTGTTTTTTTTAAATACAACAGGAGGGCTTATCCTGTAAAATATTAACACGGGGGCCAGGAGCAGCCAACTGCAAGGAGCGGAGCCGGTTCAGTTTCCTAGGCCTCTTCTCGGTTACTTTATCTCTTAAGTTTGACTTTGATCTGCGGTGAGCAAACACAAACTGTTTGCAGGCATTTAGAGGCTCTGATTTATTTGCAATCAATATTCTTTTTATCATCAGTAGTAAAACACAGCAAGTCAAATTATCCCATCAGGTTTTTTGGTAAATAACATTTTATCTTTCTAACAACCTCATTAGGCCTCATTATTACCATAAATTGCCCAGACAGATATTCACTCACAATTTTATCTTTTGACTTTCAAACACCCAATCGTAATGGCTGGGAAACCTAGGCCTAAAATCCGGGTTTGGATTTAGGCTTATTTTCCAAGAACAAGGAGAGGAGCAGGAGGAATCACACACACACCTTTTGGGAAGGACTTTTACATATTAGCACCATAGTTAAAAAAAAAAGAAAACAATCCAGCCGGCCCTAGCTCACCTCGCCACAATGGAGCACAGCCTGGCAGCCTTCTCCACCCCAAACAGAGCGGGCCCTCCAATGGCACACATCTGTATTCAAAATTTCTGTAAAAAAATACCACCCTCCACGTAAAAAACGGCCGGGTTGCCATGCAGCAAAGGGAACTCCAGACTCGGAGAAAGTTGCACACAAGATTTCTTTGACTAGTTGGGTCATCGTGACCACAGAGACAAGGTTTCTGTGGCCAGATTTCGTTTTTTGCCGAATCCTTGCGAAATATACCTTGCGCTTTTCTAATTATTATGTTTGTGATTGTAAAGACGACATTGCAGCCTCATCTCTGCTGGGAATTCTTTCTGAAAGGACACCTTGTAAATCTCTCGTCGCTGCCCGGCGGCCCGGCTGCCAGAACAAAATGGGGGCTGATCTATTCGCAGGGCAGACCCGAAAGGCGGCCCGGCCGCGTTCAGAGAAACAGGCTTTCTTTAAAAAACTGCAAGAAAAGTTACAGAAAAACACGCCTGGTTCGTTGCTCCCGCAGAGTTGGCTGGTATTTAGTCCCAGTCTCTCCTTCAGGGAGTGGGGAGAATTCGGGGTTCCCGGAGATTGCGTTACCCCGAGCATAGCAACGCCGGCGGGGGCTGCCGCCCGGCCTCGCGCGCCCGCGGCTCAGTTCACCCGCAGCCCGGAGTTTACGCCCCGACCTTGCAGTCAGACCAAGGAAAATGGATCATTTGGACCCACGCACAGGCCAGTGCCCCTGCGGAGAATTAAATGCGCACCCCCGCCCCCTACCCCGCGCACACACACCCTCACTGGGAAGAGACTAAGAGGACACCATTTATTTTAAGCCAAGGGACACTTTTCTTTAATCCTCCATTATGTAACTCGGGAAGAAAAGTGCTTTTCTTTCGGTACAAATGAAATGAAAACTTTGGCAACTTACAAAAGTAAAAGCAAACACCATTTCAGACGCCCCAAATTATTTCAACTTAATTTCGTTTAATCTCAAATTCGCACACACGCCATTAAGAGCTCTCTCTATCCATCCGAGCTATTGTTAGGATTATTTTGACTAACTACCAGGCTTTAAAGGGTCCCCTCTGGCAAACTCGCACACAACTATCTCAGTTCTGGCAAAGAGGGAGAAAATCGAGTCTTCCCCACCCAGTCCAAGAGCTGAAGAGCTACGCGAGCGGGATCCGCTGCCAGGAAGGGGAGTCCTGCTGGACCCGGCGGAGCTGCCTGAGCCCATGGGCCTGCTCTGGCGCCCTAGCCGATCCTGGAGAGTTTGTCCCCGACCTCCAGCTCAGGGAGCAAGTCTCAGGCCTGCTCCTGGGGCTTCTCTCAACTCCCGCCACGACCCCTTTCCTGGCTCGGGCCTTCCACTTTCCCAGGCCAAGACGGCCCAGGCGTCTCAGAAGGGGCCTCTCTGCGCCCCTGTGCTACGGGGAGCCTGGCCTTGCCGCCCGGGACCTGCCAGCAGGACCTTTCCCGCTCCTCGTCCGGAACCACGTCCACCCGTCTTCTCTCCCGCCCGCGCGCCCGCCACCCTCGCCACGCTCGTCCCGGGCGCCTGAGACCGAGGAGAGGCAGTGGAGGCGAGAAGGGCGCGCAGAGGCCTGGCACACTCACCATCTGCGAGAAGAGGCTGAGATCGGCGGCATAGGGCAGGAAGGCGCTGTAGTTGGGCGCACCCGCATAGGGTCCCGCCGCCGCATACATGCCCAGCACCGAGGTGACGGCGGCCGCTCCCGCGCCAGCGCCCAGCTCCGCGGCCCCCGGCCGGCCCGACGAGGCGGCAGCTGCAGCAGCCGCAGCCGCAGCCAGCACCCCTGGGCGCTCGCTGCCATAGGCGCCGGGCCCCGCGGCGCTCAGGTACTGCGGGTAGCCCAGCTGCGGGAAGGACATGTCCGCGGACTCCGCGGCGGCGGCAGCGGCGGGCAATATTAAAGGGGCGGGAGAGGCAGGCGGAGGCTGGCCAGAGGGGGGATCCGAGGGGACGCGGCGTTGGGGGGGTGCGGCCGGGCGGCCGGGCGCGCTGGGGCCGGCCGGGGGGTAGGGGCCGGTCGCTGCTCCTCGGCCCGGTGCTCGCTGGCGCCGGGCTCCCGGCTGCGCCCGGATCCGCGATCGCGCGCCGACTGCGGCGGCCGCCCTCCGCTCGGCGGCGGGGCTTTCAGACACAATTTGAAGTTGATGCTTTGATTGGCATCCCCTTGAGCGCAGGCCCCGCCCCTGGCTCCCCTCCCGCCCCCTCCCTGCCTCCCGCCCGCCGGAGCCGGCCGCTCCCGCCCCTCCTGGCGAGCACGTGGTGCCCCGCGCCGGCCGGGCCAACTCCTCCCGCGGTGGGCGCGCGCGGCCGGGCGGCGGGTGCGGGCCCGGAGGCCGCGGGCTCCTTCCCGACCAGCCTCCACGGCTGCCTGACAACCTGTCGACACGGGTTCACAGCTGTCTGACACCGGGGTTGCAGTTTCACAGCCGAGGTGTGTCCCCTTTTCTACAAAAACAACTCGGTGCCTGCTTTTCTACCGTTCGGGCAGCGAGAAGGGCCCGGGAGCCTGGGTGCCGATGACAGCCCGCGCGGAGAGGCCTCTCCTTCGAGACCGGGGCTGCCTTGGCCTCCCCGCGACATCTTCGGCAGAAGTGCACCGGGACGCTCACAGCGCACCACTCGATCAGCGTGGCGTGACACCCCGATGCGAGGCGCGCGTCCCGGTGGTCCCCACTAGGTATTAACCGATCGTCTGGCAATGCCTGGCCTCACTGCACTTGGAGAAGCGGGAAGCGGCTGCGCTCTGCGGGCTTTTGCGACTGCGAAAACTTTGAGAAAGGGCAAGCCCCCTGAGTCGCTTGGGGGAGCCGACGGACGCAGTCCCTGGCGGTGGTTTCTTAGGGGGAGGGGAGGAGAGCTTCGGCGGGGAGGGGAGGGGCTTTTTTTTCCCTGATTAAGCACCGTTGCAGCCGGAGGGAAACATCCCCCCAGCCCCCAGCGATGGGGAAGCCGGCGTAGCTAGACGCGCCGGTTTGTCCACTAGGTGTGCAGGAAGTAAACTTGCCTGGAGCACACGGACCCGAGGCGCTGCCGCGGATAGGCGGGGGGGCAGGGCAGCCTCTTGGCCCGGCTGCCCCGCGTCCCGCTTCTCCCTCCATCTCCCTTCTCCATCCTCATCCTCGCCGGAAGAGCTAGCCGACGCGGTCTGGTGCGGCGCGCTTGGGCTGCCTCTGGGTCGCTGCAGGCCTGGCCGCAGCGTCCCTGGGAGGGGATGGCGTGTGTGCAGTATCCTCACGGCCTACCGGAGCCAGGACCGCTCTGTCAGGCCACTTCTGCGTCGCGCTCACTGGGGAGGGGGGCATGCACAGGTACCCGCTCGGGCCCCCGGGGGCGCTTTGCGCGCCACCTCCTAGGCAGAGGCCTGGGCCAGGAGTGTGCTTCCGCCACTGCAGTCCCTGGAGCCGGACACCGCAGGAGTTTCACAGCAGACTCTGCAGTCAGCCTTAGTCGAGGCCCTGTTGGGGTTATGGTATGAAAGCTACCTCTGGCCCCGGGCATGCTGCGCCGCTGGCGTCCTGAGCCACCGGTATCCTGGACACTGGCTGGGCCTCCACCCCTTCGCCCTGCATCGGTGCAGAACCTCCAGGCTTGGGACTCCCGCAGGTGCAGGGAGGCCCCATTTTCTGAGCCCCAGGACAGACACTGAGACATCGCCTATAATTAGCAACAATAATGCCCATAACAGTAATTACTAATTACCAGCTCCGAAATCGGGCTGGATTTCTCTGCTGTGAGTCAGATTTCCTTCCTATTCATGCTGCCCGCCCCAGGCGGCCCCCACACACTCCAGAACCCCCTTGCAACTGCCAGGGCTCCTTTCCTGCTTTGATTCTGGGGGGTCCTGGGTGGGCACTGCCTGCTGCAACTCTGGGAAGCCCCTCGCTGCACCTTCTTCCTGGTGCTCAGCCCACCCTGGAACATCTTCCAACCCCAAGATAGATCTCGGATTCACAGCCCCCTCTCCTCTACCCAACCTTTGCAGGTGAGTCACTGTGTGAGAAATGGGCCAGCCCTGCCTCTGTCCTGTTTAGCAAACTCCAGCGTCACATTTCAGTGTGACAGGTAAATACAGGCAAGATCAGCCCTTTTGTGTGACCTGGAGAATGAGGTGGAATCTTAGTCCAGAGACATTTCTCAGTCTCAGGATTCAGCTACACTGACTGATTGATTGATTGATTAGCTCCTTCCCACCCACTTAGCACAACTGCCCACCCCATCTTCAGGTCTCAGGGCATCCCAACTGGGGTCACTCTGTAGCTGTCACCTTGTGGAGAGGCAGGATGGGGAAGAAAAGGCTGTCTTGCCCCTAGGCCAGTTGGCAGTGCCTGTGTGTCCTGGCTGTGTCACTTCCACTGGAGGCATGAAAAGAGGGAAGGATCTGGAAGACACCTGGGATGTGGGGAGTACCCGACTGGGCCTCATCTGGAAACTTCCCTGTGAGCCCCGCCAGAGGACTGACCGTGCAGTTCCCTGGAATTGGCACTACCAAAGCCTGTGTGCTTTACTGGTGCACCAAAGCCCACTCCCTGGAGAGCAGCCTGGGACACCCAGGCTCTGCGTACTGAAGGCTGCACCTGAGGGTGCACCTGAGTCCCCTGAGCTAAACGTCAGTTCTAGGAGGTCCTAGCAGAGCCTGGCAGGTGCTGACTCACCTCCTCCCTTCATCTCCTTGGCCCTTAACCAAAACACTTGCACCTAGAATACTAGGAAGCAACTGAGAGAGGGAGAGACAGGGAGGGAAAATGCCAATCAAGCGTCTCATTGGAAGGGGGAGGAGTGGAGAGGGACCCAGGGCTCACGGAGGAGTTGCCTGAGAGTTTCATCTTGCAGGCTCCTGCCCCGCTTTCTTAGCATCACATGGTTAAGTGGGACCCGGAGCTCCATGGCCTGCTGTCTGGGATCCTTGGGCCTGACTTGAATATCCTTTAAAGAGAGTCCTCACTTTCCCCAGGAGGGGCCTTCCTGGCTCACCGACTTAGCCTCTCTGGAGCCCCAGACCATCCGTCTGGTGGCTCCTGGGGTGCCGGGCAAAGAAGAGGGGTCATCCGGGTCCTGCGGGGGGGGGTCTCTCCGCACCGGAGTGGGGGTGTTGGAAACCGAAAACCGACGGCCCCAGTTGCTCTGTGCTGGAGAGATCCGCTCAGTCACACCCTCAGCCACCATCCCTGCCTCGCAAGGGGGTGGCTCAGACTGGCCCAGCCCCGTTGAGGAGGCTGTCCTAGGCCTGAGCAGACCCCACTCGGCCGCTGCCTTGTAGTCACTGTGCCGGAAACAGAGCCAAGGATCCGCGCGGAGCCAGACCTAGGGGTCGCTGCACTGCAGGACCCGAGCTCCGCCTGGCCGGCGTCTCCATCCGGTCTGGGAGCCTTAGGACATCAGCGCCAGTGCGCCGTGGACCCCAGGCACTTGGCCTAGCTCTCCCGTCAGCTCGGAGGTGGCGGGCGGCTGGTGGCGCCTGGGTCTGGGATGGACTAGACTTCGCCTGGCAGCCGCGGGCACGCGGAGCGCGGTTCCAAGGCGGCGCCGGAGGGACAGGGGCCCCGGGTGGCGGAGGGGGTGGGGGTCGGCCGAGGACATTGATGAACAACGCGCGAGGTGCAGCCAGGTTGATTTTTAAGCAGGTTTTAAGGTTTGACGGAAAGTTTACTTGCTCATGGTTATTTTTGTTATTATTACTCGGCAGGTCCCTAGATGGGTCAGTGAAAAGGGCCAACTTCCCCTTTTCTCTCCCGGACCCCCGAGCAACCGAAAGTGTGATTGGCCTCCCCACCCCATCCCTGGGGCATATTTACATGAGGAAGAGATTAAACCCAACAGCGTCCTCATTTGCAATTTTATTTCTTGGGAAATAATTCTTCACTGATGTCAAGCTCTGCGGTCTGGGCGTCTCAGATGGAGAGGAGGCAGCTACAAGCGACCACCTCACCCCCAGAGCCACCTTTGGGACCAGCCTTTGCCGCGCAGGACTGGGCGACGCAGACCGGTCACGGGAAGCAGTGGGCGGCGCGTGGCCTTGGTCGCCTGCCTTTCAAAGTGGCCATTCTGTGTTCCACCGATGGCAGGGCTGCTGCGCTGGGCAGAGGCTGGGCGGCGGGCCTGGGGACTTCACCTGGCCAGCACCTCGCGGACCGCAGCCGGGTCCTCCGCCCAGACATGCGCTCTGATTTATGAGTCTTGTGAAATACTTATTAGGCTACTCACCTTCCTCCCCCAGGACCTGGGAAGTCACCTTGCTCCGCGACAGCGAGGCAAGGGCTAGACCGTCCCCGGCGGCGGAGACGCGCGCGGGGGCGCGCCGCTGCAACCGAGCTACCAGTAGGCGCCAAATCAGGACCCAGATGGTTCCTGCTGTGACGACCCCAAGGCTCCCAAGCCCAGACCCCTGAGTGCCCGGCCAGCCCTTGCTCGCCACTCCTAGCAGGGCGAGACCGCCTCTGGTGACCCGGGGCCAAAAGTAGCACACAGAGAGCTCCCGAGGGCGCGGGGCTGCGGGGACTCGGCGGCCCGCAGAGCGCTCCCGGCCGGACTAGTGGAGTAGGCACGCGGGATCAGACAGTGAGCGACTCTGGGGAAAGCCGGGAAGGAAAGGCCCAGAGCGAAGGACACCGCGCTGTCCGACGCTCAGGGCGGTGCTCTGCAGAGCAGGATCTGAAAGAATGCCTCCTAGGAAGGAGGACTGCGCTCCCCTCCCCGACCCTGCGGGCGGGCTTCGGACAGGGGCCTGAGTTTCCCACCAGTGCAGGGCAGAGGAGTGGACCGCAGTGGCCCGGCCATTAGTGCCGCTAGGACGCCGTCCCTGAATGTCAAAGGAAGTGAATTACATGCGTGTGCACACACGTAAATATTTTATAAACCACCCCTTAATTAACCAGATCATTTCCATTATGCCTCCGATATGACCAACAGCAACAGTGTGAGGGTTTTCAGGGTGTATAATTTGATGTCACCAGACGGTTGCTTGGGGGCAGAAGCACAATCGCCGTGCCAGCTGCACTTGTATTTATTTGTTTTCCTGCCTTGTTCCTGTAGGGCTCCATTATGCAGTTTTTAATTAGTTTGTGTTTGTATTTCACCCGTCCCAAATCAATGCCATCCCCAAGCAAGGCGATGTAAATTCTTGCAGTACAGGTGTAGCTGCCTGCTCCTGTACACTAGCAAGTGTGTGTCTGACAAATGAAAGCCCGGCTGCCATGCAGCCGACTGTCAGCTCTCTCGAAAGGCGCAGATCAAAGCCAGCAGGGACTTCTATGTCCCCAGTGAACGCCTTGGTGGCTGTGACTCCTAATGACATTCTAGGGGGCTGGGCAGAGCGCAGCGTAGGGGACAAAGTGACTCTTCATTTTGCTCAGGTCCTTCGATCTTTGGACCAGCGCTGGCCTCCAGACCGCCTTCCAGGGTGGGCCTTGCTAGCAGGGCTGCGCCGCCTGGCTGGGTGCTCCTGCACAGAACCCAGCACCGGAGAAAGAGCCATGTGACTTCCTGCCCGGTTCTGCTAAACCTAACCCAGAGCCTTAAAGGCCCGCTTAATCTGGAATGTCTGGACATGAGACACCCGCTTCTCCCGTGTTGTGTTTGCCGTCTCTTCCTTCTTGAAATGACCTCTGTGGAGTGCTTGTAAATCTATTCTCCCAGGCACTGGAGAATTCTTTTAAAGCTTTTTTTTTTTTAACGGAACAAGAGATTGTTCATCTTTAACTAGGCCACATAGAAATTATGATTCAACAGCAGTGTATATTTAATTAGAGTAATCTCAACTTGAATTTAATTACCTAATGAATTATTTGTTTAAAAGGTAGAACGTCTTGTTTGCCAAGTACTGTGCAGACCTCTGATAAGAACTTATGTTATAAGGACATCACAGGCATGTGTAAGGGTTGTATTTTAACTCTTCCAGGCTGTAACTGTTATGGTACTCACACAAAAACTAAGATGCCTGTGGTCTTATTTCATGTTGCTTTCAGTGCCATTCTCCCCCTCGCAGTTGTCTGTTAGAGAACTCAGTTTACGTTTAGTCTTTACAAGGAAGTGGTGCAACCTTCAGGAAAACTCCAGTCAATCTACTGGGCCTCAACCCCAGCCCCCTCTTCCCCCAGCCCAGCAGCTCTGGGTCTGGGAGGCATTCACGCCAGTAGCAGGAAGACTTTCCCAGAGTTTATCAAACTTCCGGGAGGGAAGCTACCACATCCCAGACATTCACCTTAACCCTTAGTTCCAAAACTGAGGAATAACCTCATTTCCTCTTGTTTTCCAAAAGCAAGTGCAAATAACTCCAAGGCGTGCTACCCTTTGAGAGGCTCTGAGGCAAACTTGTCTCCAAATAATGCCAGGAATTGATGCGTCTAATGCAACTTCAAGACTTTCCCATCCCTGCATGGTGGAATTTCAGCAGGGAGTGAATATAGGCGGCTAAAGAGGGGCAGAGAGCATGTCACCCTCTCACTGTAAAGAAAACAGGAAACAAGAACACCACGAATCAACTTGGTTGAATTACACTGTTATGTTTATTAATCTTTCAGTAACTTAATAATTTTTGTCACTATTTCAAATAATTTAATTGCAGGCTTGGGCACTATTGTCACATAAATATTAAATGTTATTGATGTAATGTGAAACAGAGTAGGAATGGGCTTATAAGAAAAAATACAACAGTTTTATAAGAATTGTTAACTTTTGTTTCTTTTTTATGATTTTTATTATAGCTGTGCATTTTGAAATTGATGCTCTAAAAAGCAGTATTGGTTAAATTATAATGTAAACTTAATTACATTCAATTATGGTTACAGTAGCCTCTTTCTTCCAAAGAACCAGCTCTCTGTGAATGCATACGTAATGCTTATTTATGAATTTACTTCACACATTCTTCCCAATAACCACCGACAGTAACAACCAGAGTGGCCGTGAGATACTGGTTTAGGAATAACAATACGTTTCTCAGAGCTGAGCAATCCAAGCACGATTTCCTAACAAAACTCTCAAAGGAAATTACACGTGTGGGATGGAAGAAGGGAAAATACTAAATGGGATATTTGTGTTTGACTCTTCCAAAAATGTTTGAAATTTAGACCAAATGGGGTTTTACCTCCCCTAACTTCATATTAGCACTCAACCATTTATACTGTTGGAGATAAAAGCCTACGTAGAAGTTATTTCTTTAAAAAAAAAAAAAACTATTGACAAATAGTCAATAGCATCCTATAGAGGAGGTTTAGTGCATTCCGGGTTCCTAGTCGTGCGCACCAGACTCCTCGGGCGGATGGTCGCAATCACTCTTTGGAAGAAAGAGGTTTCCACAGCCCTTGCCGATGGCCGCCCTTCTCTGATGCTGCTTTCGGCAGAAGCAAGTTCAGAAGAGCCCCGTGGAACCTGCACACCTCTCCGTCCGCGGGGCAGCTGTAACTGAGTGCCACAGACTGGGGGGCTCCAGTAACAGACACTGACGTTCTCCCAGTTCTGGAGGCCAAAAGTCCCAGGACAAGCTGCTGGCGGGTTGGCTCCTGCAAGCTTCTCTCCTCAGCCCGCAGGCGGCTGGGCCATGTCCACGTGGGCTTTCCTCTGGACATGCAGACCCCTGGGGTCTCTCCGTGTACCCAAACTTCGTCTTTTTGCCGGAACACCAATCAGACTGGATTAAGGTCCATGCTAAGGGCCTCATTTTAGCTTAACCACCTCTTTAAAGGCCTTATCTCCAAATGCAGTGGCATCATGCTGTTCTGAAGGTTAGGGCTTGGACATACGAATGGGGGGCCTGATTCAGCCCCTAACTGCGCCCATGGCTGCGTGCACCGCACCCTCCACCCCGAGCAGTGCCAGAGTTCACTGGCTGGGCCAACAGCCATTTCCAGCACTGCAGCATAGCCTTAAGCTTGGGGACATACATCTTAGAAGAAGCTCTAGCATTTCCCCTCTTCATTATTAAGTAAAAATATGTCATGTTTAAGAGGATTATATTACTCCCTCTACTAAGACTATTCAACATTGGTTATTATCAAAGGTTAAATTTGCCATCCTGATTCAATTTATTCATCTATAAATGGACTTTTGAGTTGTCCAGTTTATAAACTCTCTATGCAAGAAGGGCTTTAGATTTGAAGAAAGATCACTTGAGAAAATGTATTTTATCCGGGGCCCCAAGAGACTCCCACTTGTTCCCTGTGGACTCCCAGGCAGTCAACGAGCCGGCAGGATCCTCTGTGCACCAAGGAGGCTGCTGTGTTGCTCCTGTTCCATGCAGTAGCTGTGTCAGCAGCACTATCCTGCTATCATTTCTGGCATGAAAATTTAAAAGCCGTCATTAAGCACCATTCCCCAGGTTTTGCAAAAGAGAAAGCCAACAGCAGTTAAGCCCATCCCGTGAATCCCCCTGGGTGCCAAGGTCGAAGCTCAGTGTATGCACATTGGGCTTGCCAGGGAAGAGCTGCCGTGAAAAGAGAAAACGCGAGTCCTCTCCTGTCTTTCACCAGCTGCCGAGCCTCCGGCCACAGATGCATTACCACCACGGCGGTGATCGCGGAGACGAGGGACCAGCGATCATTTTACAAACTGAGGACCTTGTGACACTATCTCTAGGGTTGAGTTAAGTGGTTTGTCTAAGGTCGCTCGGCGAGTGTGTAATAAATCCAGGATTAGAACCTTGGCACCCCGTGCGACCGTCTGCACGCTGGCCAGGGGCAGGCAGACTTGCCGCTCTCCTGACGTAACCCCCCTGACAGCCTCTCCTCCGCCCCTGGCACCTGTTCCCTGCCCTCCTGGGTCAGCTCATCGAGTTACAGGGGCCCTTGCAACACAGGCTGTTCCCCGCTCTTCACAGCTTTTCCTTCCCAGTCCTCACTCCATCCTTCCCCTCCCGCCCTCTTTCCTCCCTCCTTTCCCCTTTATTCATTTATTCACTTAAACCTTTGTGGAGAACATTGCAAAAAAAGACGGTGTCCTATGCTGTGGGGGAAGCTGAGATAAATCAGACAGTTGTCCAAGTATCCACGATGAACATCTGAGTTAGACAGGGGGAACACACAGGCACCTAATTATTCCGCAAGGCAACAATCAGCACTGAGAGGGAGATGATATCACTGCATTTTCGTCCCTCACCTTCAAGTCCCTCCTCTGTGCGAGGCTAGGGCTCTGTAAGCCCATTTCCGCACGGCCAGCTCCTCTCTCCAGACTCTGCCAAAATGGGGAACAGAGGGAGCCTGCAGGGCAGTCGGAGAGAGTCTCAGACCCTCGGGTCCCCTCTGCCGCCCAGCAGCATGGCTGCCTCTTGAGCCTGAGTTTGGGCTCCTTGGGCCCCTCTCACGTGGTGCCTGTCCTCTTTCCGTCACTCCCCAGCCCTGGGTGGCTAGTGTGCTCTGTGTTTGTCCCTGCAATTTCTTCCTGCTTTCTTTTTGCCTTTCCAGTTAACCAGTGGAAGATTCACCGCAATGTATTAGTTTGCCGGAGCCGTTGTGACAAAGCTCCCCAGGCCAGGGGTCTTACACAGCAGGAACTTACTGTCTGGCAGCTCTGGAGGCTGGAAATCCACACCCAGGTGTCAGCAGGGCGGGTTGCTCTGAAGGCTGTGAGGGAGAACCTGCCCCACGCCTGTCCCCTGGCTTCTGGAGGTTGCTGGCAGTCTAGGTGTTCCCTGGCTCGTAGGTGCCTTGCCCTGTGGCTACCTTCATCTTCATGTGGCGTCTGCCCGAGTGCTGTCTGTGCCCCAGTGTCCCCTTCTCATAAGGACGTCAGTCTTGTCGGATTAGGGCACGTCCTACTCCAGTCTGACCTCATCTTAAGTAACTGCATCCGTTAAGACTCTATTTCCAAATAAGGTCATCATCTGAGACACTGAGATTAGGGTTCAACATGCAGACTTCAGGTGCACACGGTTCAACCCATGACAATGCCTAGGCAAGAATTCTTCATATGTAGTTTTCTCTCTCCAAAAGACTGGTGTCCTTTCTGTCTCCTGCTTGGGTCCTTACTGATGCAAGGGCTCTAGACTTCGGGACTCAGAGGACAGAGTGATTAATTCTGTCAAGGAGGAATGAGTGCATTGACCCGTGAGCTGGGCTTTGGCAGGTGACTCGGATTTGGATAGGGAACGTGAGTAAAGGGTGTTCCGTGGTCTCCGCCGAGTCTCAGGAGCCAGCGTGTTGGCCAGGCTGCAGAGGGGAGTTTACGGAGGGCTGCAGTCTGGGGACACGGTGGCCTAATCAGGGTGAGTTTCTGTAGCATAGAAACGAGTCCAGACTTTATTCTCTGGGCAATGTGGAGTCATCAAAGCATCTGTGCAGACGAGATTTTACGCATAGGAGGAGTGTCAAGCAGTTGATTTAGGCCACAGCTGTAGGACTGGAAGAACGTCTGGCAACGCTGGTTCTGCATTTCAGCACGAGGTCATGGTGCGAAGAGCCTGGAGTCAGAGAGGGACCTTGGCCCCGGCTGGCCGCCACCCACGTGTGTAAGGGGCGTTTCTCCTGGCCTGGGTCCTCCCGTGTGGAAGTGAGGCCGATGGTTGGTGCACGGGCAGGAAACGTGCCCTAAGCCATGTGGATTGTTTTCTTAGAGGCACATTCAGAAGCCTCGACAGGTGGGTCCGAGGAGCCCAATTGGGGAGGACAAGGGGACCTTTTCTCCTCGTCCGTAAACAGAACCACTCCAATTTCCTCACTGTACATATCAAAATTTCAGATAAGGTTTTGTTTGAACAAAGGATTTTTGTGCCTACATATGGATTTGAAAAATCTCTGGAGTACATGATTGTCAGAGTCCTGATTCTGTTATCTTCAACTGATTCGATGATGCATAAATCCCCAAATGTTTGTGGACCCCCGAGTGTTAACACATCTCCTTAAGGGGTCAGAGCCGGTGGGTCTTCTGTACATGCATGGAGTGTCTAGTCATATCCCTGCTATGAATTCTTAGATATTTGGTTGATTGCTTATGATACATGAAATGTTAAATTAAATAGAAATCTAGAGTGACAGAAAGGAACAAGGAAAATAATGCTGTTAAGTAATTGCCATTAGTGTCACTATGAATTCTGAGGAAAATAATTTACTGGTAAGCCCTCCGTTGGCATCAGAACATTCAGGCCATAAGACAGAGACGGAGTTAATGGTGTCATCACGAGGAAGGACAGATGCCACGTTCATAAAGCAGAACAAAAACCCTGTGCTGCATCCCAGAGCTCCCAAAACACGTGCAAGAGGAACAATCCAACAGTGCAGAAGAAAACGACGCTTCTCTCTGCACAGTTTCCTTGCTGACTCCACACACACGTAATCTACACAGAGAGTGTCATTGGCTACCACCTGCCGTACGGCAAACTCAGTGTCAATTAAAGAGCAGCAGCATTCACTGGGTGTCGGGCAGGTGGCAGGGGAGGGGATGGGCATATCACGCCCGATGAGCGCGGTGCGCACCGTCTGGGGGTTGGACACACTTGAAGCTCTGACTCGGGTGGGGCAAGGGCAACATACGGAACCTAAGCATTTGTACCCCGTAATATGCTGAAATAAAAATAAATAAATAAATAAAAATGCCCCCAAAATGAAAAGAAATGTTATCAATGACCCTGGGCATGTTCGCTCAGGGATAAACTCCGTCACGCGTCCAGCAGGTAGTCGCGTCTCCTGCGTGGGGGGAGAAAGGGAACATGGTTCCGCGGCAGTTCCCGAGTCGCTGGGCAGTTCAGAGCCTCAGCAAGTCTGTAGCCCGTTTCTGGGCATCTCACACCTGATTTAATTATGTCACTCTGCAACCAGGTTACGTAAGAAGTTAAATAAAAGAAGCTCCACTAAAACCTTCACCTTAATGTTCTTCCCTCCAGGAAGATTTAAGGTCTCATCAGAAGGGACGTAACTTCGCAGACCAGTGTTGGTGCGAATCCATCGGCCCGCGTGCGGGAATATCTGTTGTTACACAGGGTGAAGCCTCTACTCCGCCACGCTTGTTCTCTAATACGGGGAAACGCTAAAAGCTTTTGACATACGCTTGCCTATTTCAAGAATTTGATTGTCGTTGACTTTCTGTAAATTCCTCTTTGCTCGTTAAATTACCTGTTTCCTTTTTATCATCACGCCGATCCGTCTAAGGAGAAACCACCTTCTTCAACCCTTGCTTCCTGTATTACGATTCTCCAGATAAACAGACCCAACAGTAGGTACTACCGCGATACGAGACATTTATTATGAGGAATTGGTCCATACCACTATGGAGGAGAAGTAGCCTCACAATACATTGTCTGCAACCTGGAGACCCCGGCGAGCCCACGGTGCAACCCCAACCCCAAGTCTGCAGATCTGAAAACCAGGAGGGTCCGTGGTGTAAGTGCCAGTCCCAGGGCGGGAGCAGACCTAGGTCCCAGCTCACACAGGCAGGTGGGGAGTAAAGGGGGTGGATTTTTTTTTTCCTCTGCCTTTTGTTCTATCTGGGCCCTCAGTGGGCCGGACGGTGCCCCCTGTTGGGGTGGGCTGTCCGCTCGTCTAAGCCCGCTGCTTCAATGGTGACCTCACCTGAAACACCCTCACAGAGACACCCAGAGCTAGTGCTTCACCTGGGCACCCCACGGCCCAGTCAAGTGGACACATGAAATGAACCGTCACACTGCCTGACGCCCGGAAGGCAAATCTGCAAAGTCCCCAAAAGCTTGATCAAAGTGTGTTGGACTTTCCCGCCCGTCCTTTAGTCTGTCCACCCCTGGACGCGTTTTCTCCCGTCGCCCGGCGGCTTGTTTTAGTTTGGTTCGTCCCTTACACCGCTGCCTGCAACCATTTGCTGCCAACTGTCAATTGTATCTCAAGAAAGCCTTTGAGGTCTAGTCTCACCCTCCCCAGTGTAAGTCCCTAGAATCGCCCGTTGCAGTCACTGCCAGGACCTCCTGTGTCATCTTCCTTCCGTCATCTGTTATTCCCTGGTGTGCTCGTCCTTTGGCCACCACGGCTACACTCATTCTGCCACCCTGCTGAAACACCCGTGGTCCTCTCCTGGCGAGAAAGAGTCCCGCACCCTGATACGCCGTGCGTCCACCTTTGCGGCTGAGACGCGTCACTCGAGGCTTGAGAGAAGTGAGCACCTGCAGGCCTGTCGCCTTCTTCTCACGGAAAGTTTGTTTGACTGCAATCTGGCGTTCGCTCCAGAAGCGGGTGGTGTTCCGGTGAGACGTGGGGTTTTGGTGGAATGCGGGATATTATTACAGTTCATCCTTCCACTTTCCAACCCAAAGTTCTCAGCCCAGAACTGGCTTCTCCTGTCTAAGCCCATCTTTTATTCCCTCATCTTGAAAATCCAGGTGGAAAGCCCATATATTATTCTAGAATTCTAAAACCTCAGAATCCCTTGGAAAACAGGCTAAAATTCCTGGACCTTGCCCAAAGATATTCTGATTCCTTAGGTATGGGATCGGGTCCAACATCTGAATTTTAAATAAGTACAGCAGGTGATTGGGGTTCAGGGGGTGGAGAAAGTATTTCACGAAATGCAGTCCTAGACGGGGTCTGATCCTTCGGCCCAGGGGCCATCAATGCATTCTGCTAAATACTCCTAAATCCAGCTTTAGTGCCTGGCCCTGGCACCCTCCCTCACGGATGCTCTTCCTTCTAAAGGTTTCCGCTGTCTCTCTGGCGGCTCCTCCATCCACATTTTTTGTTAATTTTTTCTTTTGCCCCTTTACTGGCCTCAGTGCTCTCATGAGCTCTGTTCTACCCTTTATCTCAGACCCACTGCAGAAAACCTCATCCACACCCTGGGCTTCAACCCTCTATCTCTAGTGCAGACCTCAGCCAAGGGCGACAGACCCCGACATTCACGCACATTTGACCCACCTCCATCTGACACCTGCAGACGCACCTGCTCCTCTTTCTTCCCCTGTGACTCCGGCGAGAGACGCACGGCACGTGGAGTAGCCGAGATCCTGGCAGCCAGCCTGGGGCCTCCTTCAGTGGTACGTCCATCTTGCCTGACATCCACTATCCGAAGATTAGGTACTGAGCACTATGGCGTTCCTGGCAATGGACCAGCTCTGGGGACAAATGGTAACCGGTGAACAGGAAAGGGGCCCTCGTGGAGATATCAGACACCATGTGACTCTGCGGACACGCGCCTTTCCAAGGTTTCTCTTCTCCTTCGACTCCTAGTGGTGGGGTGACGGCAGCATGTTCCAGTTTGCCAGGGACAGTCCCGGTTTATGCCTTCTGTCCCCATGTCTCACTGGCTACCACCCTTTCCAGAGTGTCCTGGGTTGACAATAAAGCATGTGGTCACCCTCTCAACATTTTTTTTTACTTACACAGACATCATCAACAGACTGGGGTATTGTCCTGGTTTCCTAGAAGGTCTCTCTGCCTCTGGTCTGGGTCCACCTTCCTGTACCTTCCCTTCTGCTCCCAGAGTGAGTTTCTCCTCATAACTGATCAAATTATCCTCATCAAGGTAGCAGTGAGTGATCCAACTTTCCCACTGCCTAGAAAGCAAGTCCAACATGCTGGGCAAGACGGAAAGGATTCCAAAGGGCCGCTTGGGCTCCGGTCCGCTTCTCCGCCCCGACTCTGGCCCAGCCTCGGCGTGCCCTTTGTTGTACACGGGCTTCCACCGCCTCCCGCTGATCCGGGCCTCGACTTTCCTTTTGCTTTAAAGTCAAGGTTTCCCTTCCCAGCCTGACGAGTGCCTGTCCCCGGCCCACCGGCAACCATGGGGACCTCCAGCAGCTCCGGGGGTTCCGGGTGGAATCGCACCCTCTTGTAGGCCGCGCAGGAAGACGAGGTGTGTTTTTTTCTGCAATTTGAGTTTTCCCCTGTACATGGCTTGCTTATTTTTTCTCGGCAGCACTTGTGGAACCTCATCGTGTCTTAAAAACTGGTGCTCAGGAACACAGAGCATGAATGTGCTGTAGTTTATTTGATTAACTCCCTATTAAAGGGCATTTAAATGGCTTCTAATTAGTCATCCCTGCACATGGGCTACAGGGGCTGTCATTGCACCTGCATTTTTGTGTCTCTGTGTAAGTGTTTCTTGAGGGCACTTTCCTGTACGGCTCCTGGTTGGGGACAGTGTCCATGTTCTGGATGTGACTGCTGCAGAGATGAGCCTGCCTGAGATCTGGTGGGGTCAGCCTCTCTGGGACGGTAACCCCTCATGTGGGAGCCACCGGCCCTGGTGAGATGGGAACCTCAGCATCATGTGCTGGGGGCTGCTCCTCACCGCCTGTGTCACACTGCTACACTCACCGGGCAAGCCTGGCAGAAGCGTGAAGGGTGCCAGGGACCAGGAGGCACCTTCTGGGAAGCCGCTCCTGGAATGACGGGACCAGCCCAGTGCACGTCCTGAGGATGGCAGGGTGGATGCCTGCGCTGGTGCTGGTGTCCTGGGCCAGCCCCCTGAGGTCACAACTGAGCGCCGAGGAACACAAGATTCAACCTACACAATGGGCCACTTGCCCTGTGTCTAAGTGTGTGGCCGGCAGGCACTTCTGCTCCCAGGCCTTGTGGGAGAGGCACCCAAGGGGCCATGCACAGGCCAGTGAGGAGGAGAGAGGTGGCCAAATGAGGACAGCCACTGCCTGGTCCTGGTGGCAGGTGGCCTGAGCGTGTGTATTTTGGAAGGGTGGAGACTGGGGGTTGTGCCCAACAGGGAGGGGGCTGTTCCTGGAGAATCCAGAGCAGGCAGCACCCCGGGGTCTGGGCATGTTTGTAAGGTGGGTGGCAGGTGTTAGGGACACCCACATCCCCATAGCTAGACACCCTGAGGTCAGCAGGTGTCTGCCATCCGGCAGGTGCTGAGAGAGTCTGCTTCCACGGAGAGGCCAAATGAGTCACTCTGGGAGGGGGGCAGTTACCAGGGTAGTATTTTGCAAAAGCTAGGGTAATTGCTTTAACGTATTTCAGATGTTTTTAAAGACTAACTTAGACTTCAAAATTCTTCCCTGATTTTTGCTGGAGTCGGCGTCTAACACATAAGTGGCATGATGTCCGTTGACGCGGACTCCGCCGTTTCTTTGTTCCTGCTTTTCGGAGTCGTGGGATTCCTTCTGTCCCAGAACAGGTCTGCGCTGTCTCGCAAATCAGCGAGGGTGTCTGCTGGGGAGGGGTGTGTTGCTGTGACAAAGTCACAAAGCCAGTCAGTGAGGATGCGACTTCTGTTCCCAGGACACATGTCCCCGCCACCCTGCCTGTCCCCCAGCACCTGTTGAGTGACCGACCGGCAGGGAGGGGTGGGGAGAGCTGCTCACCGTAATGCCCCATGGCCACACCCTTAAAGGGTCAGTTCTGGGGAAAGACACTACTGGATGAGCATAGTTGACTTTAGAAAATGTCGGTGTGTCTGTACCACATTGTCCACGTGCCGGTTTTCTGACTGCGCCCAGAGACCTGACTGCATCTCCCCCTGCAGGCTGTGGTGGGATCGGGGCTGGAAGGGGCCGGCTCAAGGGCGAGCAGGGACAGCCACGAGGGCAGCGTGTCCCTGGCAGGGGTGGTGCGGGGGAGGACGAGCCCAGGCGTCCCACCTCTTCTGCCCCTTCTCTCCCGGTCTGCTCTGATGTGTGTGGCCCTGGCTTGGGCCACAGCAAGAGACAGGCCCTCCAGCCCCAGCACGGCCCAGGATCCTCCCGCTGCAGGAACCGGTCACCTCACGGGAAGCACACCTTCGTGCTCCAACACTAAAGAACCGGAAACGCTTATGACGTAGCCCAAGCTCCTTTGCCGTTGGCATAGTGTCCCCTGAGTCCTACTTGAGGACCCCTGGAGTGCCGCATCCTGGGGTTCTTCATCCAGGACAGGGGTTGCCTGGTGTCCGCATCGCCTCTGCTCACCAATGAAGCAAAACACGCAGCGCTTTCTGTTTCGGGCTCTCCAACTTCCCATGGGTTTGCTGTTTGGAATGAGTGACGGAGTCGCCAGGCCCCAGGCGTGTCCCGAGGGCAGCCATGCCCCAGTGCGTGCGCATAGTCAGGTGGCCGGGCCGCGCAGGGTGTGTCCTGCCCACGTGGGAACCCAGGTCGGAACCTTGTGCTCAGCTGCTCAGTGAACACCGCAAAGAAGACTTACCAGGGGCTTTATAAAACACCTAAAATAATGTGCAGAATGATTTTTTTAAATTACTCGTGCGTGTGTTCAAAACTTAAAACCTCAATGACTTGCCGCTGAGGATTTTGGCCCCGGTGCTGTGTGCGAGATGCCGGGGCCCTCACAGCTCCACTGAAGCATCTGGGTTACACAACAGACTGGAGGGCCGTCCTCGAACAAGTATGTTCGGCCGCAAGCGAGACACGGGGCTGGGCTTTGGAGCCGGCACTCGGGAGGTTCCCGGGCTCCAGTGTGAAGTCGGGACACCCTGTTCACTGACATCAAGGCCCTTTGAGCTCCCCGAGGTGAGATCTTCATCAGCAGAGGAAGGGCCAGTTCTGGGCGTGTCGCTGAGGCCGGCCGGCCTTGCCGTGAGCTCCCTGGCAGGCCGCGACGTGGGGTGACAGCAGTGGGACCTGGCAGTCTGGGCCCTCCTGTCCCTTACTGAGAAGTCCGTGGTACTGCCGCCTGCCCCATGGGTCAGCACCTCCTCCTGTTTTTCCAGATAGTCTAGTCACACTGAGGACTTGGACAAAGTTTCCTTCTCATGCCTTGCTCACCCGTCATGACCTCCCGGCGCGTACCCGTCTCTCCTCTTTTCCTTTCCACACCAAACATGTTTCTTCTCTGTGCGGTGCATCCCTGACCACGGCGTGCGGACGAGGACCTTAGCAGACACCTTTGATGTGTCTTTTCAGCTCAGCGCTGATTCAATGCTGTCTGAATCACAATCGATCAGATTAAAGAGGGTGAAACTTCCAGATTTTAGTGTAGTTTAATTAAAGCTGCCCTCATTAAGGACGCGGGAGGAAAGTGGGGCCCTTTCAAAGCCACTTCAGTTGCTGTTGCCAACCAGACTTCTCAAATTTCCCACAGTTAATTGCACTCTGAGTTTCGAGAGCTGCTTTCACCCAGGAACTCGGAAGCACACTGAGGTTGTTTGCACTCTCCGATTAAGTCAGGTTCTCGGGGCTGTGCTAGGCCAAGGAGGGGCTCAGAGCCCACTGGACACACACGGTAACAGAGGTCGGCAGAGATGACCAAGAAGTCCGGAGGTGAGACAGCCTGCTGCCTCCTGCACTCCCTGGCACGGGAGGCCCCAGTGCTCCTGCTGGAGGCCTCCCTCCTCCTCTCCTCTCCGTCCGCTTCTCGGTGTGGTCCTGCTGTCGGGCCGGCTCTGCCCACGTGTGCCACGAGACCGTGTCTCTGTGCTTCTAACCCGCCAGTTTCCTGGCCGTGGAGCAAGAGCATCGTGGCGCTGCTTACCACAGTGGGGACGGTAAATGCCCTGATGAGCTGAGTCTCCCCCGCTGGGACCCAGCACAGAGACTGGTGCTGAGTCAGTCTGCCGTTACCACGTGAAAAGTTAAATGCAAGGACCATGTCGTCTGCGCGCGGGCTCTGCAGACGGTCTCCATATGCCAGGCTCCTAGCGATCTGTCAGCAGCTCTACTCAAGAGAGCTCCTCCAGTAGCTCCAGTGGAATTAGTTCCCCTTTCTGGTCTCGTCACTGAATACTAGATCTCTGTTGCCGTGCTGCGAATAGTCTACTTGGTGGCTAGTTGTTTGCAGAAGTGTCATTGCATGAGTTTGGATTCATTCAGCTACCAGCAATAAAATATATGCACTAATCATGGCTTAGCAGAAAAGTGACTCCATTGTCCCGCATAAGAAGCCTGCAAGTTTGTAGCTCAGAGTTTGGTGCAAGGGCTCCAGGTGTCATCGGTGCTCAGGCCCTTTCCATTTCCCTTCTCTGTTGTCTTTTAGTGGGTTGGTGTTTTCTCATGGCTTCAAGGTGGCTGCCACAGCTCCAAACATCACATCCTCACCCAAACATATTTAAATAGTGAGAAACTCAGGGAGAGGAAAAGGGGTTAACTTATATTTGAAAGAATGACCCTTCCCAAGAATCCCCCAGCAGAGCATGGCCCCAGAGACGGACACATTCCTGCCTGCGGTGTGTGGCGGTCCTTAGCTCTCCTCTCCCATTCCTGGCCTCTTCTTCTGTACGCATGGAAGGAGCCTGTCCTTCACTCTCTTGGGCTGCGTATGGTCCCGTGACATGTGGAGCAGTGAGATGTCGCACAGGAGCACACGCCAATTCCAAGAGCAGATTTCAGGGACGGCGCAGGATCAGCACCCACCCTTTCCTCCGCCCTGATCACCCCAAGAAGTCTGTGCTGAGAGGAGGCGTCTATCAGCTGGGGACACTGGGTTAGGAGGGGGCAGAGGGCCCCCATGCTCCTACAGGGACACAATAGGTACTTCATACATTGGTTTTGATTTTTTAATTTTTTAAAACTTTTTTTTTCTTCCTAAAATTTTATTGGGGGAAAACTACAAAGCATTTACAGTACAATGTTTACAGTCACAATTTGTAGTGAGCTGATTTCCCAAAATATATTACCACTCAAGTTGACTTATCTTGTTACATTCAAAAACC
>CAUYRT010102686.1:0-43855 GCA_963574885.1 Lepilemur ruficaudatus | reverse complement strand
ATTGATCCCATATGTATTTATTAGCATTAAGCATGTGCTGTTCATTGCTATATACAATGGAGATACATCAGTAAATGAAAGAGTATCAAATCTCCTACTCTCAAGGTACACCTGCCCATAATAAACAAAAAATAAAACGTGAAAATGATTACTTCAATGATAAAAATAAAACTATCTATAAAACGTGTGTTACTGGCCAATCATTCATAATAATATTGGTAGCCATAAAATGTCTGTCGATAGATTTTAAAAAGAAGAAAGAACTCAAATCAATTACTATACTGTATAACTTAAGGGAATAGACAAAGACCAGCACTCTAAACCCCAAATTAAGCAAAGGAAGGAAAATATAATGACAAAAATCAGAGATAAATGAAAAAAGAATAGAAAAACAATAGAGAAAAATCAACAGAACCAAAATTTGGTTCTTTGAAAAGATTGACCAAATTAGCAAAGCTTTAGCTAGATTGACTAAGATAAAAAGAGAAAACTCAGATTACTAAAATGAGAAATGATAGTTGGACATCACTACTAATTTTACAGAAATAAAAAATTAAGAGGATATTTTAACAACTGGATAAACTAAATGAAATGGATCAATTTCTGGAAAAACAGAATCTACCAAAAATGAGTTATGAAGAAATAAGAAATCCGACTAAACCTATAACTAGCAAGGAGATTTAAACATAATCAGAACCTACCAAGGAAGTAAAGCTCTGGATCAGATGACTTAACTGCTGAAACATCTAAAGAATTAACATGAGTCTTTCCCAAATATTGAAGAGGAGGAAGCAATTTCTAACTCACTCTCTGATTCCAATATTACCCTGATACTATAGACAGGTAAAGACAGTACACAAAAAGGAAACTACAAACCAATATCCCTTATTAATTTGCTTGACAAAATATCAGCAAACCATATTCAGCCACAAATTAAAAAGATCATACACCATGACCAATTGGGACTTATTCTGGAATGCAAGAACTGTTCACCATATAAAAAGCAAGCAATGAAATATACCACATTCATAGAACAAAAGGGATAAAAAAAAAGCTCATGATCATCACACTGATGTAGAAAAAATATTTAACAAAGTCCATCATGTTTTTATGATAAAAACATTCAATAAACTAGGAATAGAAGGACATTTCCTCGATATGATAAACGTCATATAGGACAAACTCACAGCTAATATCAAACTCAATGGTGAAAGAACAAAAGCTTTTCTCCTGAGATCAGAAACAAGACAAGTCCATTCACAACTTCTATTCAACATACTCTTGGAAGTTCTATCCAGATCAATTAGACATGAAAAAGAAATAGAGGACATTCAAATTAGGAAGGAAGAAATAAAGGCATTTGTTTGCATATGACAGGATCTTATATGTAAAACCCCAAAGATCCACAAAAAAAGAGCTAATAAAATAATCAAACTTGCAAGATACAAAATAAATATACAAAAACAAGTTGTGTTTCTATACCTTAACAACATTCCAAAAAGAAAATTAAGAAAACAAATCAGTATACAACAGCTTCAAAAAAGATCTAAATACTTAGGAATAAATTTAATTCAGGAAATGAAAGCCTTATACATTGAAAACTACAAATTAATACAGATTGAAACTAGAGAAGACAGAAATACATGGAAAGACATCCTCCATTCATGGGTTGGAAGATTTCATATCATTAAGCTGACAATACCACCCAAAGTATGCACAGTGATTCCCAACAGACACGCAACTGTGCTTTATTATTTGCGTTCTTTTAGTATGCTCGTCTTATCAAACCTTAAGCGCCATTGTAGTGAGCTAAACTGGGTCATGCAAGGGTACCCTTTTCTTATTAGCTCTGAATCTTTGCACACTAAAGCAAGGGAAATCCCTTCTATTTATTTTTCCTTTTACTCAAACTGCAGAAATGAAATGAACCAACATTTTGAAAAGGCACAGCTCTGGAAGAAAAAAGAAAGTCGGAGAAAGACAAAGAAGCAGTTCACGAGACGCCTTGTTTAGAGTTAGTCAGCCCATTTGAAACCTGGTCCTCTCAGGCTAAAAGGTAGCCACATCACAAAATCAACATTCTAAAGTACATATTGGAAGTGACGGCAGTACACGTCACCCTCTTTACATCGTTGCTTCAGGCTTTGTGGAATTGTGAATACCTCTATTTCTAATGTCCTCAAATACATGACTAATTCCTCCAATTCAACACTTACATCCAACTCACTCAAGTTACTATGATTATGTGCCTTATAGGTTAGGAATATGGGATTAATGTTAACTACCCCGAGTTTAAATTCGGACTTTGCAACTCACTAACTGTATGATTACAGACGCATCATTTAAATCTCTGTATTTCATGCTACTCTTTTATAAAACGGGGCTACAACTTCATAGCCATTGCTAAATTTAAATGTGATAATATATGTGTGCTATACTCAGTAAATAGATTAGTTGACATTATTGATAATGAGTTATTTCAGTCTTAGTAATTTTTTTCTCTAGCCTTTTTTCATGTTTTACCCTTTTTTACTTTAGTGTATATGTGAGTACATGTGTGTATTTCACTTCAAGAAGCCTTCACGTTGTCAGAGACAGATAGCAACCCTCTTCACCCAAGCCTAATTACATGCCATATCATTTTTTACACGAACTTACCTTCAAAACCCAGTAAGAGGAGAAAAGCTAAGAAAGATATAATAAAGATGGATAAATAAGTCTAGGAGGTGTAATGCATTGTGTAGTGTACAGTGTTAGGACTATAGTCGATAATTTTGTGTTATATACTGAAAATCTGATAACAATTGAAGTGGGAGAATAAAAATGCCTGAGGACAGTTAATGTTACAAATTTGGTGTGACCCCGTTTGAACTATGTTCCCATTGTCTTCCAAAGATGTAATTACTGATACGGGTGTTCAGATAAAATAAATTATCTTTTTACACTTTGGAGAAAGGAGTACAGACCATACTTGAAACAGCGTGTTCTGTCCTGGAAATCACAATAATGGGAGACATAAACAGAATTGTGAACATCTGACCCTTTTGGCAGAGCCTATGTATGTCTTGCCATTTTTAAAAACATTTCTAATAAAAATTTTCAAACACGTAACAATGTTAAAATAATTTTACAGTGAACACCTGTAAATCTAGATTGCACCATTAATATTTCACCAATTTTTTAAATTTAGTTTTATTGTGTATATATATATGTTTGTAAAGTGTACGACATGTTTATGTATATATATATACACACACAGTGAACTGATTGCTATATTCAAACAAATTGACATATTTATCACCTTTCATAGTTACCATGTATGTAAGAGCACCTAAAATCTATTCTCTTAGCAAATTTTCAACATATAATAAAAAATTATCAACTGTAGTCCTAATGCTGTACACTACACTACGTATTACGTCTCTAGACTTAGTCATCCTACCTAACTGCAAATTTGCACCCTTTAACCCACATTTCCCATTTCCTCCCATCCCCAGCCCTAGTAACTGCCATTCTACTGTTTCTACTTATTTTAAAATTCTGCATATATATTGTCACATATATGTCCATCTGTCTCTTAACCCATCTTTGATGCAGTTGCAATTCATAGTAAGTTGTAGACATCAGTACCCTTCTATTAACAAAACTTCACTATGCATATCATAGTTAAGACTTCACTAAATGTTGTCTCTCCTGATGGAAAATTTGCAAACTATAATATGCACAAATACATATTTGCTGAGATTTGACAAATATGTACATCTCTGGAACCCAAATCTTTATATTGTGGCTTGGTTTTGGGGGAGGGTTGTATGTAACTTGTCTCTTCTAAGAAACGTAAGACTTCTGATCCTCTGTGGTTTATTTTTAAATTGTTTTCCTTTAATTCTCAAAGAAGAGCCCAGAACCAGACAAGAGATGCTATTACAACAATTTTCAGATATGGCCTCTGGAATAAGCCTTGAAATAAAGGGTAGACTTAAGATGCAGATAAGATATTTGTGTGAAGGAGGAAGGGTTGGCAGTGCGGCAGAAGATGGCACAAGAGGCCGATTAGGCGAAAAAGCACAAAGTGGTAAAAATGAACCTTTGTGTTGGGGACAGCTGACAGGAATCTGGCCTGGCTGGAGGGGAGGGACCCAATAGGAGAGAGGAGAAGGAAATACTTTCAAAGACGCACAGTGATTCTGTTATTAAACTACACATAATGTTCTACACGTTTACATTAGATGTAGCTAAATTCTTTCAGGGAATAGAAACTCAAGGAGAGAAAAGGGTTTAATTTCTCTAATGAGCAGAGAATCTAGTCTGCAGACACAAAGAGGACAAGGGAATAAAGCAGTTGAGGTGAGGATTTCCAAAAAAGGTAAACAAAAAGAAGATAGACATTTTACAAACTATGATTGGCAGGGGGCGCTATTTTTATACGCTGAGAAATAGAACAAAAATATCGTCATCAGTGAAGACAGCATAGTGCTGAAATTGAGGACAGAGCATAATAAATGCTACTGATTTTTTTTTTTAGCTCTTATCGTGTATCAGAGACTGTTCAAGTGCTTTACATATATCATGTCCTTAATCTTCACCATAAAATGAGGAGGTAGATACTATTATCCCTATTTTTCAGATGAAGAAATAATGATACAAAGAAGTCAGAATGAATTGTTCAAAGTTGTGTAGCTTATGTTAGAGACAGGAATCATGTTCCGGTCCTTGAAGACCCACCCTCTTATCATTGATGTACCTGAATTCTATATTATGTGGTCATTTTTATCCATCAAAGGGAATATTCTTTAAGCATAGAAGAGCATGCTTGTATAGTTTCCCCAGCATAACCTAATCTACTTGCTGGCTCTTTACCTACATACTGGAAGCATCTTTCAGTCTGGCTTGGTCCTATTCAATTATATGCATAAAGGGTGACATCTATGTACATAAAATATATGTGAGATTTTTAAATAAGAAAGATAATATTTATGGTTAGCAACGCATTTTATGCGTTATGGTACAAGCCAAAATCTTAACAGTAACTACAAAGTCTTTCATGATTTGGGCTTATCTCTGGCCTTATCTGTGATTTGCCCACTTGCTCAGTCCTCCTCAGTCACCTCCTTGCTGAACCTTGAACAGACCGGGCATGCTCCACAGCCTCAAGGACTGTGTTTTTGCTTCTCCCTTTGCTCTTCTCCAAGATACTTGCTTGACCAAGTCCTTCATCTCCAGGTCTTCTCAATAACAACTACTCTAACCACCTGATTTCATGCTGCAATTGACTACCTGCGCTCCCTAAGCATTTCTCATCCACGTAGCATATTATACTTAATCTTTTCTTATAACCTTTATCACCTTCTACCTTGTCATAATATTTACTTGCTTACTATATTTATTGTTTTAGTCTGTTTCTTTTTGCTGGCATGAAAGCTTCATTAAGTACTGAAGGATCACTGGCCCTTTTTATCCCCACTCACAGCTGTGTACAGGCACATAGAATAGAGCCTACCACAGAGTAGGCACCTGGTAAATGTTTGCTGCTAGAACGAGGGTTACTGCTGGAGATGTCTTTTGTCTGAGTTTCCCCATGAAGATGTTATTTGTAAAATCATGCTCTACTTACATGAAAGTCCTCAAAGGAGGAGTTCTCAAGACTTCCGTTTGGATTGTTCAGAATGAGATATTTATATATCCAACTGTGTATCTTCGCAGGATTGAGCCAGCTACATGGAGACTGAGATTGTTATCTGAAGAACTGTGTTTTTGGGATGGACATGCTGGAAGCTCTGACTTGGGCGGGACAAAGGCAATATATGTAACCTAAACAATTGTACCTCTGTAATATGCTGAAATCAAAAATAAAAAGAATAAAAAAAAATAACCTCAGTCTTCTGTTACCTAAAGCTGTTTTCTTTGGAAAGTAACTAATTAAACTTTCTCTAGACCTTAGGATTTCTAATATTTCATGCAGTTCTCTCATTCCAAGATCAAGCTCAAAATTGACTACATTCTTTAATGTATATGCCTTTAAATATTTTGTGTCTATTCTCTATTTATTGAATATTAATTTACCTCTTTGTATCTTATAGATGCTATGATGCTACTGAGAAGCCAAATTTTGTATGTCTTTAGGTATTATTTAGTCCAAATTTACCCTTCCAGATAGATGACAAAACTATGGTCCATAAAGGATGAATGTTTTACTTTTTTTTTTTTTTTTTAGTAAAAAGTGAAAGATTTATTCATTTTGAAGAGAAACCAGAGTATGAATGTTTTACTTTAATGCAATACACCTTTTCTGAAATTAGAAAGAACCAATGCAATCTAATACTTAAATAACAGATATTTTTAAATAACTATAAGCGTAACATGTGGTTATGTTGTCGAAATCCTTCACTCTCCACATAGAGATTTCAAGACTAAGAGAAAAAAAGGAATTTTCCTAAGATTCCATGGTGACTGGATGGTTGATTTAGTTCAGGAAAACAATAGGTTTCTCAATCCAATTATTTCACGTTGTATCTGTATGTTTTCTTGATCTCAAAGTAAAAACACAATCAATGTTCTGCAGAAGTTACTTTATTAACAAGTGAATCAAGGGAAAGAGATATACATTAAACTCCTCAAGACCCAGGCAGAGTAGAAGGTGTGTTGTTATACACCCAAGGGATCCGCTAGAGAAAAGTGTAAGCAGAAACAACAAAGGAAGGATAAGAACGCTGGTGGGCCAGCACAAAACACTGGCTCTCGTTCAGCATTTTCCAGGATGCTTTAGGTTAATCTTTCCACCACTTTTCCTATAAAAAAGAAAGACAAATAAATGCTCAGGGCAATATCATAAGTACTCACCCAGCGGTTGGACACAGATCTTTCTGTGTCATGGTCTATGGAATTATTTGATTCTATAGATATCCACGCCTATGACTTAGTAGAGGTTAATTAAATGCACTCAGAGGTGACATCTGGCCTAATTGTGGACACAGCATGAATCTTAAATAAATCTCAGAGTTTTGATAAGCCTTATACTTTTTGGTATCAATAGCTCATTCTCCCAGTAAATATATATGCAGTTGGAAAAGGTAAAAGTGACCGGAGAAATAATGACAGAGACTATAGTGTTATAGTTCTATCCTGACAGAAGACGTAAGAAGTTAGGCGAAATATTCAGGCATTTGGCATTTTATAGCAGGCCACACGCTCAGGCCCTGTCAGTAATATGTGTCCATTAATTCACACCTTATCTTATCCCACTGACCTTCTCCTGAGAAAAGTTTGGTATTAATTAGTCAGATATGCTTTATATAAATGTAAACATGTGTCCATTATATATTGCTATTGAAATTGAAATTTTTAATTAGAAACAAAAAAAGAAAATTTATTGAAATTATTAAAGATAACAATAAAGTTTTATTATGTATAAGATGTATACATTTTTGATATGCTAAGATGAATCAAAATGAATAACAAAATAAAGCTATTATGTTTTCAAATAATTTAATTATGTTTTTTTGTTGTTGTTGCTTTCACCCATTTTTTTTCAGTCTATTTGCCTGAAGCTTATTTCTTCAGCCTCTATGGGGAAGTATGGGAAGGTATTTCTAGAATAACTCAAGGAAAGTGTATTCGTCTTACTCAGGAAGCTTGTGTTTGGGAGGGACAGGTTTGGAGAGTATAATACTTACACGGCCGCCTTACAGAAGGCACATTTATTGCCATATGTCTGCCCATCAGAGCCGCAATGGGGGTTAGATTCCCGAGTGCAGTAGACCTTGGGGTCACGGAACTCACCGCAGTCAATCTATCAAAGCAAGCACAGGGACACTGACATCAGTCCATTTTACCTAAGGGACTGTCCCTCAGAACATAAGCTTTGGATGGCAGATTTTAAATGCCGTATATATGCAGTCATGACAAAAGCATCCTGAAATAGAAAATAGTTCTCCATAGCTGCTTAAATAGAATACATTAAATATAATAGAGACTTTTTCTTTGAAACACAGGAAACTCATTATAAGAAATATACTATTATATTCAGAAGTAAATTAAAGATATTGTCGATGATATAGGTAAGACTTCTTACTCCAACATTAGATTGCTCCAATTGAGAATAATTTTGGTAATTAAATGAGATTTATTAACTGTATTAATGCACTCTAATAGCATTCCTTCTGCATTACTATAAAAACATGAATGATCTTCGCAAGGGGCCCTCAGACATTACCCAATGGGTTGTTAGTTTTCCCTGTGGATGCAACTTTCATTTACTATCTCTTGAAAACAAAATGCTAATATTTTTATATTAACTTACTCTGTCTCAGAGTCTGTTTATAGATTACGAACTTTGTGCCTACTACAATGATTTGGTAATGGCTGCCTAAGCCACTGTGTTTAGAAGAATTCTGAGGTTGTATTTGGTCTTGTTGAGAACATATGTTATGATTGATTAATAATTATCACCATGGGCTCTGTAGAAGGAATGGTAGAACCTATCTATGCCACTAATAAAGCCTTTCAGTTATACTGATATTTCAGAAGTAGTCTGTAGTTTTAAGATTCTTTTCAATGCAATATCAATTGAGTCAACATTTTGTATACAAGTTAACATTTAAGCCATTATTTCCAGGGTACTGGCAATAGGTTAAACTGAACCCCTCCAAATATCAGCTGTTTGGAATGAGGAAACATTTACATATGGGTAAAGAAAATTTGCTATATCTCTATCCTAGTTCCATTAAAATAATATCAATTATTTCATAATATTCATACTACTTTCATATAGATTATCCTCAATTGAGCCTAGCAATAACTCTCAGAAGTATATTGAGCAATATTTTATTAACCAGTTGATGGATGAGAATACTGGTGTTCAGAAAAATTAAGTGGCTTACCAATGCTTGAATACATTCCTTCTAATTGCTGATCCAGCATTTCCAATGATCTACTATGGTCAATTTCCAATATGTCCTCATTGAGAGAACTGAAGACCAATAGTCACCATGTACCCTTGACCATACTATAGTCAGAGCATATAGACTTTATTAAAACAGTTTATTAGGTCTAATGTATAACATGAGCACTAATAGAGCATATAAGCTTCATTAAAATAGCTTATTAGGTCTAATGTCCCATGTGCATGAGGATTGTAGGTAATGAAATTGTACTGTATTTGGGATTCCTGCTAAATGAGTAGAGTTTAGCTACTCTTACAATAAAAAAAATGGATAGCTATGTGAGATGATGGATATGTTAATTTGCTTCACCCCATCAACGTTTTACTACATATATATACATGTCCCATAACATCATGTTGTACCCCTTAAATATACACAACAAAATTTACTTATAAAAACTAGCTTATTAGGAAAATGTGTGAGCATTGACAAAGGAAATAACTTGTTTAAAATGTCAGCAAACCATTATACACTGACAAAGTTCTCCAAAGCTTTGCATGAGAAAATGCTCAGCAAAAGAGTCATACAATTAGGTATAAAATATTACCATATATATCAGATTTAAGGTACCTGGTACTGAACAATATATATATTTTTTGAAATTTGTCATGTTATACTATTGAGGTTGGATAGTGTGGTGCTTTCCAGAGATCTTCTCAGGGTTTGGTTGTGTAAAAGATACCTAGGCTTCTTATAGTCCCAATGTTCCCCACTGCCCTGAAAGATAATTTCATCCTCTCATACTAATTCCAGTATGGTACTCTTTCCTTTAGATTTCCAAACTGGAAAAAAGTTTGCAAAATCTTGAAGACATAAGCCATAGGGTAATTTCTTCTCAAAATCTAACATAATGTATATATTTAAGTCCTTATTGTACATATTTACAACGATGCGCTTGAGTCAAGAAAGAACTGTGAGCTGCAGTAGCATTGATACTTCTTTTATTTCACAAACACCTAATGGGTAACTAATACCTGGAAGACACAGTACTGGGTACAAGTTATACAAAGAGGAATCTGTTATGAACTCTGTCTCAGTAAGCTCAGCGTCTTATCCACATAAAGGAAGCAGAGAAGAACACAGGTAATCACAGCATGATGTGTGATGGAAGTCACAGTACGCAAGCACAGGCAATGTAGAAGCTGAGCAAATGGCATTTCAATCGAAGAGATGTGTGTCTCTAGAGACAAGAAGAAAAGAACAGAGAAAAGTAACAAGAAAGTCTCTTACTTGAAAGAGATGCTTCCTTAAGACCCCTCTCCCTGGCAATCTGCTCTGCAATCTTGTGATGCAGCCTCTTTTGTCCTTAGAAAGCAGATATGGAAGTGGCACTTGGCAAAGGCATTAACTTTGAGAATTCTAGGTCTCACCCCCTCCCCAAACTCGCTTACCCTCTTTCCCTGTCCCCTGGAAAGAGACTAGGAAGAGCAAAGGATTTCAATAAATACAACCAAATCAATCAACTGGCATCTGAACAAACTTCCTTAGAACAGATGCATTTCATACTTTTAAATTGCAGTGGCCTTTAATGATCTCTGAAGTAAGCTGAGAATCACTTTATAGAAATTGTTCCACCATTGACTAGTTGTATTATCTTAGACAAAGCATTCAATACCTGCACTTCAATCTTCTTAACCAAAAAACAGACAAATAAAAACTACATGCCATGTCCCTCCCAGATTCCCAAGGCTGTTAGAAGGGTCAAATGTGGTCGTACAAAAATCACAGAGAGTCAGTGTGGAATATTTGAAATAGTTTTGCATTAGGAGTACAGAAAGCAGTAGGCCTGTCCTAACTGTAGCTCTGAAAGGTGTCCGTAACTCGTATTAAGTGATCAACACCATGAGGCCAGATTATCTCTAAAAGCCCTTCTACCTTTCATGGTCCAAGACTTAGCAGTGACTACTTTAAGTGAAAGGGCTTAAATAAAGTTCTTATGTCTAGATCTTTGCTTGGGTAGGAGAAATAGCAACTTTTGGCCAAATGTTTTTTCTTTTACATCTAGAGAGCCCTCTTCACTGACTGTGTGAGAAATTTTAGCATGGTGGCTGGGGGCAGATGGAGGGCCACTCTCTGTGGACCCCAGGGGCTGAGAAGGTGCAGAATGCCTCTGCACAGTCACCCAGAAATCCCTTCTGTAGGGTAAAGAGTGCGGCAAGGGAACGCCAGAGTTGGGACTAGTAAGAGACCACACTCTCACAACTTGAAGAAGACAGACTAATATTTCTGGATGTCATGCCTTTTCTCTGCCTGAATTTCCTCTTACCTGTTATATTTTTGTTTTTGACTCCTTTAAATAGAATCCAAATAATTGGCTTCTCATTAGATGTCAAAGCAAGTCTAGACTGGGAGTGAAGGGAGGATTAACTTTTCTCCTTTGAAGTTTCTCCATGGGGCATTTAGCCAACCCAGGAGAACTGAAATCCCTATGAATCTGATTTAAATGCCCCAATGCAGCTCTAACGTTGGAGGATTATCCTGTAGCCAGAACTAGACTGACCTGGGTTTGATTTTTGCTTCTCTCACTGATTAGCTGCATTACATTATGCAAACACTTCATTGCTCTAAGTTTAATTTTCTTCGTATTTAATAGGGAGTTGATGTCTATCTTCTAGGGCCATTGTAATGATCAATCCCATGAAAACACTTTGTAAATCAAGATCCATGTGCTATTGTAAACCCTAGCAATGTAAATTATATCACATTCTAGAATTTTTGAATCCCATTATTTCTTACTCTATTTTGGCGAGATTTATTTACTTTTTCTTTTTTTATGTCATTTAGGTTGATGTTGGGTGTCGGATTTCACAAGAAACTCTAGTTAGCTCCCTAGATAGTCCAGTTTCCAGAGACTCCTTCCAGGAGCGTGGGAACCAATGTCCAGCATCAGCCTGATCCCTTGTGGTTCTTAAAAGAACAGCACCTTCCAGAATATTTTGGAAGGGTTTGACATTTTTAGTACTCAGATTAGTCACGTTTGCTAACGGTGACAACAAAATCATGTAACTTACTTGGAAAATTGAGCTTATATTGTCATTAACTTGACTAAATGCTCAAGATTATTAATATTTTAGGTTTACAATTAAAGCCAGTGACAATTTGCACAAGGGCTCTCTCTGTCTCTCTGTCTCTGTCTCTGTCTGTCTGTCTGTCTGTCTCTCTCTCTCTCTCTCACTCACACACACACACACACACACACACACACACACACATGGACTTGGGGTGTAGGAGGACATCCTTTCTTCCCTTTACTGAAAGACAGTACCTATGTGGCTAAATCACCTCCATTCTTTGCCGTATCAGTTTCTTAACCGTTTCCTCCCTTGGCTCCTCCTCCCTCAGCTTTTTTCCCCCCTTCTACTCCACTGAAACTACTCTCAAAAATGATGCCTTTCAAGATACGCCTATTGGCTATTTATAAAACTTTCATGATTTCCTTATTATATGTGCTACTGTGGATCACTCCAGCCTTTTTGAAACTCCTGTCCAAACTTTTGTAATATGTCAGTTCTTCTTTTGCTGTCTTTTCTTATTTCCTCCTGAATATTATGGTCATTTTCAGGATAGTCTTATGCACTTGATTTTCTCTCTCTAAGAACATGTATTTTCCCAGTGGGTACCGATAAATCCTAGACTTTTTTCCTTGAATTTTCATCAATATCTCAAACTGTAATTCTCAATTGTCAGAAGTATACAAGACACCTTTGATCAATAATTTGATCCATACTTGACTCATTTATGTTCAAAATAAAGCTCTTTATCTTTCCTTCCATACTGTTTTTGCATCCTAACTTTTTTTATTTTTCGTGATAGAACCGTTCTTCAGATTTCCCAACATGCCCTCAGATTGAAACGTTGCCATTTCTTTCTCCTCATGTTACCTTTTGTGTGTTTCTTTACCGCAAGTCTTTTTCGCCAATTCCAAATGTACTACCTACGTCAGCCCTTCACGTTTCCTGTCTGAACCAGGACAGTAAGTTCTGCTTTCTCTGCCTCCTTTCCCTCCTAGTTTCAAATTTTTCCTGCACAGAGAGACAAGTTATTTTATCTTAAACTACTGTTTTCATCAGATTCTTTGCTTAGAAGTGAGGATGGTAATCATTACCTTATGTTTGTTTAGAAAATTATATTCCTCAAAGCTCTTTCTCCTGAGCTGTGCAATGGCTTTCTGTTGCTGGTTAAAGGTAGTGTGGAGCCACGGAGAGCTCATTCGACGTAGAGTCAGGAGTCCTGACAGGTTGACGCCACAGCTTTACGGCTGTTGGTAGACTTAAGCCAGCCAGGTCTTCTTTCTAAGACTCCAGTTTTCTGATTTGTAGTTAAGTTGTAGATGCTGGCTAACATCTCTAAACTGTATTTAGATATTCTGTCAGTATATTAATTTTAAGTAAAATCAAACTAATTAAGAAAAATGAAGAATTCCAAACTCATTCTAGTCATGGAGCATTGTTTTAACCAACCATATTAAAATTCACCAATCTTTACCTTAAAATACAGCCTTAGCTATCCCAAAAAGTAATGTACAGAAAATGATTGCCAATCATTATTTTTGAGAGACTTGTTCTGTTAATTCCAATCCAGACTACGCATCTCAACGGCAATTTGCAGATACGATTCTCAAATACAGAGCCTGATAGGAAAATAAAAAACATCAAAGCCAATGTAGTGAGTGATTCAAAAACAAAATTGATTCAGTTCAAAGGACTATTCTTATTCTGAGAATATGTTTTTCAAACATTCTGGTGTTATGCCACAATTTATTTAATGAAACACTAGTGATGGTAAATAGTAGTTTTATTTTACAATTATTGTTATTATAATACAATGTTAATTAATGTACTTCCTTGGTAAATTAAAGAGCCAGTAGCCTATTAGTCATTTACATTTACAAGGAAAATTTTCCTGGGCCATGAATTCAAGAAGTCTGGGAACATGCTTTTTGTTTAGCTTGAGTAATCTTTTCAAAAGAAGGTGATATTTCTAAAAGTCTATAATTTAGAATGCTACCTATAATCGTCCATCACACATTTTATCATGGAGAGAATTCTTGGCATGAGAAGAATGACTTGAGTGTTAGGGGAATCTTACTTCCTTTTGTCTTGGCTGCATCAGACTTGAACAGGCATGCTCCTAATGTTAGCTGTAATATCTCCTGCTTGGCATTGAAACTTCCACCCTTCCTCCAGCCATGCTGAAGAGAAATAAATGGAAGCCTTGGTGCCATCTGAAAGGGTGGTTCCCTCCCTGTCCTTTACATTTGAGTGGAGAAGAAACAGCAGCTTTGGCAGCACGGACTTTGTTCACAATGATTCAGACATTTAGGGTAGGAAGGGGTTTTAGAGATCATTGGATCCAAACCTTCATCTTAGAGATACAGAAACAAAGGCAATGAGAAGGAAAGAGACATTCCCCAAATCACACAGCAAGTAAGTATTTGAATTAGGACTCATCTATATTGCCTGCCTCCAAAGCCACTGCTTCCCAGTACAGCTTGCTTCCTCTTACCTAGAGAAACTGTTTAGATTTTATTGTGTCACCTGGATGATTATTTAGAATGCCGATTCAAAATCCCCTACCCCAGTGACTATTATTCAATGTCTTGCATGGTGCCTGGGAATCTGTATATCTAGTAAGTTTCCCAAGTGACCCTGAAGCAAGCAGACTTTAAGACTTTGGCCTTTCTGAAGGAATAGAATCAGTAAATAGTAGATTTTACATGAAATTCAGAAAACACTGAAGAAATCAAGGCCCAAAGAAGGGAAGTGACTTGTGTGTTAATGAGAAAACTGATATTAAAGTCCTTATCTATTAAAGCTATCTGTAATGGTCTTATCACCATGTTTTACTAGCTAATGAGATATGAAATTGGCTGCATCTCGTGTCCTTTCCTCATGTGTTTGTTTTTATGTTTGGTATAGACCAGCGGTCCCCAACCTTTCTGGCACCAGGGGCCAGTTTCACGCGAGACAAATTTCCCACAGACGAGGGTGGGTGGGGTGGGGGGGATACATGGAGGTGACGGAGTAAGTGGCACTCAGGCAGTGACGTGCAGCCTGGTTCCTGACAGGCCACAGACAGGTACCGGGCCACAGCCCACGAGTTGGGGACCGCAGGTATAGACTATGCTCTCATACTTACTTAAATATTAGTCAATTTTAAGAAATATAATTTTATAAGACATCGTCAACATACATGTGTGCATGTGTTAGATATATACACAAGTACACACACACATACAGGCAGTTAATTTTAAGGCATCACCAATTGTAAGATTCATCCTCATTTCTGAGATGCTGAAGTTGGGAACAAAAGGTCTTATATAATACAGTGGATATATCAGGGTTGAAAAATACTTTTAAACTTCTTTGTCAATCAGTTGGCGGTGGTGTCTGACAATTTTGATGTCAAGGGTATACCAAGACACACCAAGGCTAAAGAGCTAGTGCCAAGACTACATAGAAAAGTCTAACATGGACACAGGAGCAAGATTGGCAGAACACAGAGCACTCATATTGTCATTGGATAGTTAAAATAAGAAAAATAGAAATTGCTGAATTAATTTGGGGGGAAAAAAAGCCCAACAATGAAGGTAATTTGTGCCCATTCCAATTCTGAACCCCAAATTGTATTTAAGTTTGAGTGAACCAGTCTATGTATTCTCAGTACAGAACATTAAGCTAGTTTCCTGTATACGTTCAGTTATTTCTGAAAAAGAAATAGCCTCTGTCCTAATTCCTTCAGAAACTGTTCATTACCAATCAATAACTAATCTGTATATAACCTTTTATAGTTTACCAAATGCTTTCACATGTTTTATGCCATTTAAATATAACTGCAATTCTATGAAGTAATATTATCCCTTTTCTATAGTTGTGGAAATTGCAACTCAGAAAAGCTACCTTGCCTAAGAGCACACAGTGAAAGCAGTGATAGATCATGCATTTTATCTCAGATCCATCCTATTTTTATTTATACTTACTTTGAAAAAAATGTGAGAATGTATGTGTAGGCTCTTTTAAACTGAAAATGGCATGCTCATAGAAAGATTGTAGTTAAAAAATAGTAGTTTCTGCTGATTTCTGCATTTGGTCTACCCGTTCATTGTTTTTGCTCTGTTACCCGTAGACAAATCTAGTTTTGGCCAGGGAAGACCTAGCCAAACACCCCCCAGGTTGAAAGAATAGATAAAATAGACACTGACCTGTCCTCCTTGACTGAAGACACCTGGGGAAATAAAGCATAAAATCCAAACACTGTAATTTATGAATGTGCAAACAGTAGCATTTACAACATTAGGAAATCCCTAATCCCAGTTCCTGGTTCTTAGCCATCTCAAGAAGCCGCAGCATGTTGTTTCATTTCTTACACTCTATACCTCCTTACTTCTTAGCGAGGTGATTTAAGGACATGGACCATGAGGAGGTAACATTTATTGGAAGTTCAGGTGGGGTGGTAGAAAACAGCGTAAGGATCTGGAGATTCATGTTACAGTCCTGGCCGAGTCACTGTGGGAACGACCTTATCATCTCTGGTTTCACTTTGGAGAAGCAGGATTGGAAAGGCTTCTCTGACATTGACACTCCAAGGTTCATTCCGTGCAGTTCCTCCCAAAAGCCTTTGTTACAGGCAACTGGGAAAGGGATTAAGTTTGTCATTTGTTCTTTGCATTGGAAACTGCTCAACTTTTAAGACTTGGCCCAAATACAGACTGGTAAGGACCGACTCATTCTCTTTTCTGCAACTCCTTTCTCCTTCTGCGTATCTCTAAATTCCTGAAAAAGAGCCCGTATATACAGTCTTGTTTCTCTCCTTCTATTTCCCTCTTAATATGTGTATGTGGGATTTTGGATTGTGGCTAATTAGCTCAGTGGTTTAAATACTGAAATAATGAAAATCCTCGGTCCTGTTGTGGTACGGGCTGCTAAGTTTTGATCGGTGACTTTTCTGTGGCACTCCTTTTACAACACCCCTCACATGAAAGCCCAAGGCCACCTCAGCGAGAGAGAATGTGGATTAGTGCAATCCATCCCCAAAGCTTGCCAGCACTTACGTGAGGACCATTGAAAATTTCTTAGAGTGGAAGCTCTATTAATGCAGGTAAGGAGAGAGCAAGTCTTTTTCAAATTTGAAAGTCTGTTACTGATCATTTTCAGCAGGAATTACCAACCTCATTGATTCATAACTAGCAATCACTTAAAAGTTCCATTATATAAGATCAGATAGGGCCTGGGGAGTTTGTATTTTTATAAATATTCTCAGTGATTTTTTATGGCCAGGGAAAGTTAACTATCACAGTTTTCAGTCAGTTCTTTAGCGTGATCCGAAGAAGGATTTGCCCAATGTCTCATACAGAGGAACTGGCAAGGCAGAAACAGGATTAATACCCTGAGTTCAATCTAGTAAAATTTAATTTTATCAAATTTTAATAATGGCTATAATAATATTAACAGATGTTTGTTAATTAACAGATGTTTGTTCACTTGCTATGCCTCATCTACCCTGTTAACCATTTTACATGCATTTTTCTCATTTAATTTCCCATGTGGAGATAGTCCTTCTATATCCCTATGTTAATCTGAGACAAATAAGGCTCCGAAAGGTTACATAGCTATAAAATGAAAATGTCAAGCCTGAAATTCACTTTTTTCTGTTTCAACATGAAGACCCTTACATACTATGTCCTCCCAAATACTGTCTGGTGTGCCTGTGAAGTACCCGTGCTATGGTATGTTAAATGTACTAGTCAGCCAGCTCCTGTTAAAGATCAGTTCACCTTTGTAAAGAGAAGTGACAGAGGATAGCAATTGATCTCTGAGACTATCTTTGCAACTAAATGTTAACATAGATCTATTTTTTCTGCCATCCTAGCTAGTGATTGATATAGCCGTGAAGGTTATTTGGCTTTAGTAGTCAAGTTGACTCCAGAATATCATAGGAATCTTTTATCCATTTTAAAAAATATTTCTAAGTGTATTTGTTTTTGTAAATATGACTAGCTGCAGTGAATAATGGCTTCTTCGTCAGCTAAATCCCATTGAAAATTTGTTTTTACATGTATATTTCAGTCATTTAAAATCTTTGATAGAAACAAAATTTATCTGCTGTTGTCACAGAAAATGATAGATCAGACATGGAAAGGCCCAGGGCTTAGTCTGATGTTTAGCATTTTACAAATGAGAAAATATCTCCGAGAATTGAGATATTTCTCTAGTTGACACAAGTCAGTAGTGAAAAAGATGGCACTGGGTCTTGGGCTGAGAGACTCTAGTGTATGGTTTGTCTACTGTAACCTGGTAGAGTAGAACAATAAGGAAGGAAAGATATAGAGATAATGGCCCTATTCATTCGATGATCCTGTGATAAAAATCATTACCTTGAAGTATGATTGTCCTTTGAACCTTATTAAAGTGACCAAAGATATTCCGTGGCTTGAAGATTATTTAGTTCACCAGGAACATATATGTTTCTACATTCTAAGGTTTAATAACATCTTTTCAAGGATTTCCTCATTGAGTTTCCATTTTTCTCCTTATTTTAATTTAAATTATTTGAATCCCATTGTAATAATAACTAAGGATAGGAAAGCATTCCTTTGCCTTAGAAGGCAAAAACCAATATTTAATGCAATTATCCATCCTCCAGACTGGTTCCTGGAACAAACATCAACTGTGATGTGTAGAAAATCTGGATTCAAATTCCAAATTCTGTTATACTTACTAGTTGCAAGTTCTTTGGCAATTTTCTTAACTTCTCTGTGCCACAGTTTCTTAGATGTAGAACAGGGATACAAATACTTTACTATGAGTATTAAAGATGATGCATAAAAGCCCTTCTTAGTACATGCTTAGAATATAGTATCTGCTCAACAAATAAGTTATTTTTATCATTATTACCAACATCGTTTTCATCACAACAATCATTATTATGATGATCTCTTAGAATTGGCCTTTTACATCAAAATTGCTAGATTTTTGAAATATGATGGACAATTACTCTTGTCATCTCCAGTTCAGTATATATATGGAATCTTAATTTTAAGAAAAAACTCACCTGAAAAAAAGCAGAAAAGAGCCAGAGAGAGGAGCAGAAAGACACCTGATAGTTTCATGGTGCCAGTTTTAGTTTACTCAGATCAAGGCTGCTTTGTCCAGCTCAGGTTCTCCGGCAAGACAATTCCCAGAAAGCACTAAAGCAGATGCTCAGACACATATATATAGACATGATAGAGGGAGTTGAGATCCCCACCTTCTTTATAAAAACCATATTCCAAAACCATATGCAGTCCTGTACACTTTAGGCATTTATTGGGACTTGTCACCAACTTAAAGGAATGCTTCATGTGCCCCATCAATCTTAAAAATTAGGACAATTATGTGAGTCGCACCTTAGACCTTACCAATAGAGCTGTCATTTTCTACCAGTAGCCTACATTTTCCTAACAACCAGTATATCCTCCCTGTTCTTCCCTCTAAGGTTTCACTGCATTAAAGGGATGATTCACCAGTTGAGTTCCACTTGATCCCTGTGTCTTTTTCAGACAGGTCCTACATGTCTGTGGTCCAGATGAGTAACCACAAGGGAATGGAATCTTGGGTGTAACTTGGATTTTCAGAGTCAAAATCATCCAAGGTGTACATAAAGAAGACAAGTATTCTGCATTAGAACAAGCATTTTCTGGGCAGGAATTAGCTTGTTAAATTTTAAATTATTATTATAGTCAAATGCCAGTGATTTTCAAATTTTGAGTCAAAATGAACAGGGGAGTCAATATATTGTTTTTAATTTAAGAAAAAGAAAATTTATTTTTAAAATTACTGAATTGGATATTTGAAATGAGTAATATTTTATATGTCCTTTTTTCTGCAAAGTAAAAAAAGTAATCATAATAAAGATCTTTAAGTTTTAACTCTTTGAAAATATACTTTTATATGAGTTAAATGAATTTCATTAACTATCATGGCCAATTTAATTGCAAGATAGATCAAAGAGTGAGATGCTATAACCTTCTTTGGGGGAACAAAAAAAATAAAGAATGCTTATAGTGATAATGAGAAAGTCTGTATCAAACTATAAACTGCTATTTAAAATATCAGAAAGAAAATATGCAAAAAGTTAAAAAATGGGAAGATTATGCCTGATGTGCCCAATTGAAACACAAGTGATTAATGCAATCCATGTACAAATAGTTCATAAGAGATACATTTAACTATTTGTTTTCCTTCTAAAGTAGTCACTTTAAGAAAACATACACATACTTCAGATATCGTTTCTTTTATCTCAGGACATTAGTTCTCTTTTGGGGAATTACACAAGCTTAGCAATTTTAATTTGATTTATCTAAATATTTGGGATGAATTTTATGACTTTGAAAATGGTGAATATATTTTACTGAATTTGATAATAAAACAAAATATTACTGCTTTAATCAAAATGAAGGGCAGCTGTAATAAAAAATAATTATTTTCTTTTAATTGCTTCACTAAGAATTTTTTTAAAAGACCCGAACTTAAAATATAGAGGAAAGAGGGGAGAGGAGCATGGATAAGAAAGAGAGGAAAGGCACGAGAGAAGAAGAAAAGTGTATTCTTAGCAAGGATAAAAAGAGGTTTCATTCAAAGGTAGTGAACACACACGCACACACACGCAACCTTAAAGTCCTTTTCAAAAAGCTGTGGGTCAGATGTTAAACACTGAAGTCCCAAAAATACTAATGGAAAACCTTAAAAACTGTGTTTAAAATTTTCTCGAACACTTTATGGAAGAGGAGTCAAGATATTTATTTTTATTATTTTTTATTTTTTTATTGCAGCATATTACGGGGGTACAAATGTTTAGGTTATGTATATTGCCCTTGCCCCACCCGAGTCAAAACTTCAAGTGTGTCCATCCCCCAAATGGTGTGCACTGCACCCATACACACCCGTAGGTGTGTATACACCCTACCCCTCCTCCCCCCGCCATCTGCCCGACACCTGATGAATGTTATTACTGTATGTGCACTTAAGTGCTGATCAGTTAATACCAATTTGATGGTGAGTACATGTGGTGCTTGTTTTTCCATTCTTGGGGTACTTCACTTAGTAGAATGGGCTCTAGCTCTATCCAGGATAATACAAATGGTGCTAGATCACCATTGTTTTCTGTGGCTGAGTAAAACTACATGGTATATATATATACCACATTTTATTAATGCACTCACTTGGGCACTTGGGTTGTTTCCACATATTTGCAATTGTGAATTTTGCTGCTATAAACATTCTAGTGCAGAAGTCTTTTTTATAGAATGTCTTTTTTTTTCCTTTTGGTAGATGTCCAGTAATGGGCTTGCTGGATAAAATGATAGTCCTACTTGTATCTTTTTGAGGTATCTCCATATTACTTTCTACGATGTTGTACTAGTTTACAGTCCCACCAGCAGTGTATGAGTGTTCCTGTCTCTCTGCATCCACACCAACATTTATTGTTTTGGGACTTTTTGATAAGAATGTTTAACAAAATAGGCATAGACAGCACTTACCTAAAAATGATAAAAGCCATATATGATAAGCCCACAGCCAACATCATACTAAATGGGAAAAAATTGAAAGCATTCCCACTTAGAACTGGAATCTGACAAGGTTGCTCTCTATCACCACTTCTATTCATAGTGCTGGAAGTCTTAGCCAGAGCAATCAGACAAGAGAAGAAAATAAATGGCATCCAAATGGGGGTAGAAGAGGTTGAACTATCACTTTTTACTGATGATATGATCTTATATCTAGAAAACCCAAAGATTCTGCCATGAGACTATTGGAATTCATAAACAAATAAGCAAAGTTTCAGGTTACAAAATCAATGTACAGAAAAATGGCGGACTAGGGGTGACTTCCTTGCTCTCTGCTCCCAAAGTAGGAGGTGAAGAATGCGGACAGATACACATGAGTGGATTGCTCTCCCACAGGATCAGCATCGTGAATCTGCAGAGAAGCAGCACGGGACAAGCATCGTTGGGAAAAAAAAAAAAAGGTGAATCAGAGAATCAACTGCAAAGTCCAGAGAGCGTGAGATATACAATAGAGAATAGAGCGTGGGATGGCCGAGCCTGTTGGCCAGCTGGGGCAGTGCGATGTGACCCACAGGAAGACAACTCTTCCCCCACCGACCTCCACACCCACGCAGGCGGGGAAGTGCCTGAAGTCAGTGTGAAGTTGTAGCATGGGTCAGCAGGCTGTGTGGAGTAGACACAGGAGTGGGAAACATTTTGAACTCTCTTGTGCACTGTGCTGGGTCTGCTTTGGGCGGGGGGGGGGGACTGTTCCGAGTGGACACTTCCTGGTTCCACAGGAGGGAGCTTGGAGACAGGCTTCTCACTTCTGGAGGCCATCAGGACCAGAGCAAGGGAGGTGAACATCAAAAACGAGGCTCTTCCCTTGGAAACCGCTCAAGTTTTAGCTGGCATACGGTGAGACAGAGTACAGATCCCTCCTACTGAACAGTCGTGATTCAGTGTGTTAGGGAAGCAGCAGGCTGAGCAGGCTGCTCTTAAAGACAGTGTGACAAACCCAGCTCCTGCTACCCGCTAAGCAGTCACCTCCAGCGCTGGCTCTCTGTGGGTGGGCAGCCACCATTTTGGGTGTCCATAGCCTAAAATCACCGGGACGTGTTGCCCAGGCAACGGATTGAGGCAACGCCCCCGCCCCTGCCCAGCAGAGCAGGTCCTGCTCATGAAGGAGGGGAGAGAAGCTTCTTTCTCTCCCAACCCAGCCGCTGGCCTTTTCACACAGACAAGTCAAACCCCACCTTTGAAGGGGCGCAATAACTAAAGAAGCCGCTTTCTTGGCTGAGTCGCCAGGCAGTCTCACCTGGCTGTCCCACCCAGCTGCCTGCGTTTCACGAAAAAGGGACTGACCCCACCTCTAGAAGGGAGGGCTAGCGATGGAGGCCACTTTTCCAGTCCAATCCCGCAGCGGGATCACCAACTCCACTTTCCTGCGACTCTCGGGACTTGGCCACCGGAGTGCTTTGTGCCAAAGAGACAGATCCCATCCCTGGAAGGGCGGAGTGGTGAAAAAGGCTGCTTTTTGAGCCGAGGCCCTCAGCAGGATCACCACTGGCCCTTTGCTTTGTTTCCACCGCTGGGCTGCTTTGTGCCAAAGGGACAAACCCTGCCCCTGAAAGGGAATAGTAGTGAAGCAGGCCACTTTTCGAGCTGAGACCCGCTGTCACCTCTTTGTTGTGACTTCGTTGCTAGTGCCTCCCAACAAAGAGTCAGATCCGACCCTTGGAAGGGCAGAGTAGTGAAGGAAGCCGCTTTCTGGACTGAGTCCCGCCGCTGTGGTCGACGGCTCTTGGATGCAACCAGGCCACTGGTATTTCATGCCAAAAGGAAAGACCCTGCCTCTGGAAGGGCGGAGTAGCGAGGCAGGCCACTTTCTGGTCTGAGACCCTCAGTGGCCTTGGGCAGGGCTTCTCCAGCAGTCCTGAGGTGTGTACTTCATACCAACTAGACAAACCCTGCCCTTGGAAGGGCAAAGTAAGGAGAGTAGCCACTTCCTGGGCCGAAAATAAATGGGCAAAGGAAATCAACAGAATATTTTCAAAAGAAGACAGAATAATGGCCAGCAAACATATAAAAAAATGTTCAACATCTCTAATCATTAAAGAAATGCAAATCAAAACCACAATGAGATATCACCTAACACCAGTGCGATCGGCCTCTATCAAAAAATCCCAAAACAACAAATGTTGGCAAGGATGTGGAGAGACGGGTATGCTCTTATGCTGCTGGTGGGACTGCAAGTTAGTGCAGCCTCTGTGGAAAAGAATTTGGAGATTCCTCAAAGAGCTAAAAATAGAAATACCATTAGATCCAGCAATAGCACTATTAGTCATCTACCTAAAAGAGCAAAAGACATTCTATAATAAAGACATCTGCACCCAAATGTTTATGGCAGCAGAATTCACTATTGCAAGGATGTGGAAACAACCCAAGTGCCCATCAATTCATGAGTGGATTATTAAAATTTGGTATATGTGTACAGTGGAATACTACTCAATAATAAGAAACAACAGTGATCTAGCACCTCTCATATTTTCCTGGATTGAGCTTGAGCCCATTATCTGAAGTGAGGTATCACAAGATCGGAAGAGTGGGCTCCATGTGTACTCGCCATCAAATTGCCACTGACTGATCAACACTTATGGTGCTCACACGGTATTAATATTCTCCAGGGATTAGGAGATAGGGGTGTAAACTCACAATTAATAGACGTGGTGAGCATTGCAGAGGGTTAGGACATGCCTCTAATCCTCGCTTGGGTGAGGCAAAGACATAAAATGTAACCAAAATGTTTGTACACTCATAATATCCTGAAATAAAATAATAAATAAATAATAAAAAATCAATGTACAGAAATCAGTAGCATTCCTATACGCTACAACAGTCAAACTGAGAACGAAATCAAACACTCAATACCCTTCACAATAGCAATAAAGAAAAGAAAATCTCTAGAATATATTTAACTAAGGAAGTAAAAGACCCCTGCACAGAAAACTATGAAACACAGAGGAAGGAAATAGCAGAGGATATAAACAGGTGGAAAACCATACCATGCTCATGGGTCAGCAGAATTGATGTTGTTAAAATGTCTATACTACCCAAAGTGATCTACAGATTCAATGCAATCCCTATTAAAATACCAACATCATTTTTCATAGATCTAGAAAAAATAATTCTACACTTTGTATGGAAGCAGAGAAGACCCTGTATAGCAAAAGCAATCTTAAGCAAAAAGAACAAACTGGGAGACATCAATTTACCAGACTTCAAGCTGTACTGCAAGGCTATAGTAACTAAAAGAGCATATTACTGGCACAAGAACAGAGCCATAGACCAGTGGAACAGAACTGAAAACCCAGATATAAAACCATCCTCATATAGCCATCTGATTTTTGCAAAGAAGACAAAAACATACATGGTGGAAAAGAATTCTTATTCAATAAATGGTGCTGGGAAAATTGGATAGCCACATGTAGAAGACTGAAACAGGATCCACACCTCTCACCTCTCACAGAAATCAACTCATGGTCAATAACAGACTTAAACCTAAGGCATGAAACTCTAAGAATTCTAGAGGAAAATGTTGGAGAAACTCTTATAGACATTGGCCTAGGGAAGGAATTTATGAAAAAGACCCCAAAGACAATCATAGCAACAATGAAAACAAATAAATAGGACCTGATAAAATTAAAAAGCTTCTGCACAGCCAAGGAAACTATCATGAGATCAAACAGACAACCTATAGAATGGGAGGAAATATTCACATGCTGGACATCCAATAAATGGCTGTTAACTAGAATCTGTATAGAACCCAACACCATTTTTAACATGAATAATGTTATGCCACAAGAGCTTCTTGTTGCTTCCAAGCAATTCTCATTAGTTAACGTCATCTGTAATTTCATTCTTGAGTGTTTCCTAATTCTCCTTGTACAGATATTTCACCTCCTTGCTTAAGTATATTCCTATGTATTTTATTTTCTTTATGGCTATTTTGAATGCTATTGAGTCTTTGATTTGACTATTTGACTCTCAGCTTTACTGTTATTGGTATATAGAAATGCTACTGATTTGTGTATATTGATTTTATTATCCTGAGACTTTGTTGAAATTGTTTATCAATTCTAGGAGTCTTTTGGGGTTTTGGGAGTTTTCTAGATACAGGATTATATTATTAGGTAAAAGCAATATTTTAACCTGCTCTTTCCTGATTTGTATACCATTTTTTCTGTCTCTTGCCTGATTACTCTGGCTAGGACTTCCAGTACTATGTTGAATAGAAGTGGTGACAGCGGGCACCCTTGTTTTGGTCCAGTTCTTGGTGGGAATGTTTTCAACTTTTCCCCATTGAATATGATGTTGGCTGTGGTTTTGTCATATATGGCTTTTATAATTTTGAGATATATTCCTTCTATGCATAGTTTTTTTAGGGTTTTTATTATGAAAGGTGCTGCATTTTGTCAAATGCTTTTTTTGCATCTATTGAGATGCACATATGATCTTTGTCTTTGCTTCTGTTTATGCATTGAATCACATTTTTTGAATTACATATGTTGAACCATGCTTGCATCCCTGGGATGAAGCTCACTTGGGCATGGTGGTATTATTACTTTTTTGATGCGTTGTTGAATTTGGTTTGCTAGTATTTTATTGAGGGTTTTTGCATCTATATTCATAAGGGATATTGGTCTGTAGTTTTCTTTTTTGTTGCATCCTTTCCTGGCTTTGATATCAGGTGATACTGGCTTTGTAGAATGAGTTGAGATTTTTTCCTTCTCCTTGCTTTAATCTGTTGTTGAAGCTTTCTACTGTATTTTAAACTTCCCTAAATGACTCTTTCACTTCTTTAGGTTCTATTGTATCCTACCTTGTGTTGTCTAGCTCTTTAGTAAATTTTTCTCTAATTTCCTGAATTATTTTTTGGCTTTCCTTTCATTGGTTTTCAACTTTCTCTTCAATTCCATTCATCTTATTTGCCATCCATATTCTGAATTTCATTTCTGTTATTTCAACAATTTTCCTGTAGTTAGAGTTCACTGCTGTAGCTTCATTGTGATCCCTTGGGGGTGTTCATCTGTTTTGATTTTTCATGTTGCCAGTGTTCTTTTGCTGGTTTCTTCTCATCTGAAACCTCTTTTCTCAACACAGAGTTAATAGGTTTGCAGGGAACCTCTTCTTTCCTAGGAACTCTCTTGCTTGCTTATAAGAAGGAGAGGTTTCTAGATGGTGCTTTTTTCCTACTCTAGAATGCTGTCGTGGCTTGCCTATGATTGCCTCCTTTCAAGCCTGTACTGGATGCTGTTTGTGCTGAGTGTTGGGTTGTTCACCAGATGGTTGTAGGATATTTGAGTTGGGTGCTGGGTGAGACCCTCTTCACTGAGGCTTATGTTCTGGGGATTGCTCTGCCCAGGGTGTCAGTGGCAGCTCTGTGACGCTATCTAGGCAGTGGTCATGGTTCCCAGGCCATAGGCATTTGCTTGAACCAGGTCCCAGTGTAACAGAGTAGTTGCCGCTCCTCCCATAGATGTGAAAGGGAAATATTGAGAGTGGGGAATATGTAACAGAGGGAATGGTCTGAAGAGAAAAAAAATAGCAAAGAGATTTTTCTGTCTCCTTAAAACTTTCCCCACTCTTTTTGGGAACTGCATTCTGGCCTACATCCCTGAGGCAGGTTAAGTCTTTTGTTAAAATTCCTAGGTGGTGCCAACCCCCCAGGTAGATGGCTGGCAGAGTTCACAGGCTTTGTCTTTCATGGAGATGGGATGATTAGAATAGATTAGAATAGTTAACCACAGTAATTGCCTGAAGCCGAGAACCCTCCCTTTAAATGATCTGCATTTCTGCCTATGTTTGGGAAATTTGGGATTTTGAGACGAGAAGTTCTACCATTTTTCCTCCTTTGTCAACAAAATAAAGTCTCTTTCCTTCCTCTGTAAACCACTTATCCTTGTTCTTCTGATTTGGCCTCGTGAACAAGTGGCCGAGGTTTTTGTAACACCAGTGTACTGGTGGCTCAAAGCTTGGGGGTCCCTGATGGAGTGCTGGTCTTTGGAACAGTTCCTCTGTCCCTGCAGCAGTGGTGGAAGCTCCAGGGTGGGATCTTGGGGCCCAGGTTCAGTGCTGGAATCTTGGGAGCATTGTCCTGTTCCTGGTGGGAGCTCTGGAGGCACAGAGACAGAGCCTTGAGCTCTGTTGTGAGATCCTCAGAGCCAAGACTGGGGAGGAGCCAGAAGCAAGGCTTATGAGCAGGGCCTCAGAACTGGAAGTAGAGCCATGCAGGCAGTGGGGCCGATCTTATCTGGGGGGTGATGTCAGCACCAAGCAAGTGGCAGGCTGTTCCATGGGCTCAGGAACCATGCAGATACCAAGTCACATAGGTGGAGGTTGGTTCCAGTGGCTCAGGGACCACCAAATTCTCCCTATATTTCCCCCAGGAACCATTGAAACAGTCACTCAAAGCCTCTCAGGTCAGAGACTGCAGTGCCCCAGTCAGTTCCCAAGCTCAGATTTCTTTACACCATTGGCGAGGTGTGCTTGGCTTCCAATCACTGGGTATGACTCAGGGGAGCCTCTGGTTAGTCTGCTCCCTCTCCAGCCTTGTGTGGGTGATGTGAAGGCTGCCTCTGCAAAGCTGAGTGCCATTCCAACATGGCTCCATGCACCTGAGAGCTCAGGGTAGCTTTAGCTGCTGCCTGATCCCCAGTACGCCTCTTGTCTGGTACAATGACTCCACACAGACTCCAGGCAGGTCCCTAGTCTGTCTAGGTAGAGGTCTGTGGTGGTGTAGGAAGCTCTCTTACAACTCAGCCACAGCACCTCCAGGGTTAGCATGGCACCCCAGAGCTCTGTCCTCCTCCTATTCTTCCCTATGCGTACTTTAATGTTGTCAAATGTATTGCCCTGTCACCTTTTTTATTTCCATACTGAGTGTCCTGTGTTGCTTCTCTGATTTCACAATGTTCCTTCCATTAAGAACAATCCATATGTAGGCAGCTGTGTGTAATTTTCATTTCTTTCCTTGAGAGCAGTATGCTGGCAGGCTGCTTCTAGGCTGTCATTTTTTTTTCTCTTCTCTTCCTTTTTTGCTTGTTAAAGAGAGGATTTATTATTAAAGCATAATGGAAAAGAAATCTGGAAGATCCTGGATTAAATACAAAAATATATGTAGATATATCTATCACCTTATTCATTTGGAATGTTTTAGAAAGTAAATATAACATAAAGGTATCTGCAAAAATATTCAAATAATGGAGATTATTTGGTAGAAAGAAGACAAATTGCAAGAAAGGGTGTTAATGAACTGTAACAATTTTTATTGAAAAGCAGCAACAATATTTAATGAAAATTTACTACCAATTTATAATCAACTTCATGTTTGCTAATTTTAATGTCTCAACTCCCATTAAGAGGAGGGACAAGACCACTATTATTATCCCATATTATTTAATATGAAAACTTGCATTTGAGTTTAGAAACAGAATTCCATGAAATTTATTGATTTTATAGTAGTTGTAGAATTAATCACTTGATGCTTTATACCTGGCCCTTCACGCACGCGTGCGCGCGCACACACACACACACACACACACACTTTAAAGACTAGTTAATCACTTTGAAGAGCTTAACATTCAGCTGCTAGATCTCCAGACATATTTGAGGCAAAATGAGAGGGGCAAAGTAGCAGATAAACAAGAGAAAGTTAATGACATTCATAATGGCTAATGATAATGTCATTGGGTTTTGTAGCAAAAATGTTTTTATTGAATGACAGGAGTCTAAAGCCAAGTCTTAAATACATTGATACATTTGGTGATTTAGTAGATATTAGACAATATGAGATTGGAGGCTCCATTACTCCAGACAGTGACTAGCACATTGCTATGTACAGAATACGTGCTCAACAATATAAGTTAACTTATATGAGGGAAGAAAGTATCCTATACAGGGAGAACAGTATGTCTAAATTGTTAAGGTTGGCATGGAGAAGAGGGTTGCAAGGACTTGGAATACTGTGCAATACTAGGTGGCTTTTGATAGTGCTTTGTCATTCTACATTTGGCTGATGTTGCAGTAAATTGTATATTTTTCCCATGGCCTCTGGTCTTAACACAGAAGAGCATTTTACCTCTCAAATTGTGTCAGAGTGATGCCTGGATCAGGTCTCAGATATAAATCTCTCAAGGAATAAGCAAAAAACTCTCCATTTCCTCTGGGATGTTGTTTTTTGTTTTTTTCACTTTGTTTTTTAATCATTTTTCAATTCCATCTCAAATATTGCCCTTTTCCTTATAATCGTTGTACATTGTGCTTTGCAAGATGAATTTTAATAAACAATGACTGCAGAGCCAAGCCAATGTTTTAGACACTTTGGGGCAAGCTTTAGAAAAAAACACAATAATGTCATGAAGATTTATATTCCAAATATCCCAGCCTCTGATAGCATGAAGCTCTGCTCATTGAATGTCCCTTAAAGAATGTTCCAAGTGACAATTCTTGCAAATGCCAGTGCAGCCAGAACCCCAGATCTGAAATCTTTCTTTTTTACCTCCCAGCAATAGAAGATCTGGAAAGAACCAAGGCAGATTGTGAGCTCAAGAGACAGATATTTTTTCAGGAATGAACAAAAATGGATCCCCCTGTTTCCCAATAACATCAAGTAAATATAACTTAAAACTTGAACTAATACTTCAGAAATATTGTTCTATATTTAGCTTTAGTATAATTTTTCTTATTTTTTAAAAGGAAGACTCTTCTTGTGTTTATGTTTTTCAGAATATTATGGAGGTACAAATGTTTAGGTTGCATATATTGCCTTTGCCGCACCCTAGTCAGAGCTACAAGCGTGTCCATCCTCCAGACAGTGCGCACTGCACCCATTAGGTGTGAATATACCCATTCCCCCGCCCTGTCCCACCTGCCCAACACCCAATGAATGTTACTACCATATGTGAACATAAGTGTTGATCAATTAGTAGTATATCTTTTTGTATACTTTTTCCTCTGGGTCCATGAATGCTATAAATGCTATAGCTAGTTAATGGAACTGTGATGATAGCTTTAAGCAGTTATGTGCTTCTCGACATAGATTACCCATTGAAGATTAAAAAACAAATAAACTTTCCTAAAATTGGGATCAGTTTATTTTATTTAGGCAGCTATTAATGCGATGGGAAGCACTGAGGAACAGGGACTGGGCAGGAAGGATCCCTCCCTATTAATTCTGTTAGCAACAGCTGTAAGAACAGCAGGCGGGTTATGGCTGATCTCTAAAATGAGCTTAGGTCAAACATAGAATGTTTTTTACTCAAGAATTTAGAATGGCATGTGATGTACTGGTTTCTACCTCACGGTATGGAATAATTTATCCTTGCAGAGACAAAAAAATTTTACTCTCCCATATTGGCTTTAGCCAGCCATCTCACAAGAAGATGCTATTGGTCACAAGGTAGTTAGTATGAGAAGGTATGGTGACTTGTTATAAGTTCAGCCCTATGACTGACTCAAATTTCTTGCCTGCTTGATGCCCAGCCAAATATCTATGAAAGAAAGTTTTCGTCTTGAACTGTGTGAATTGACAACACCATAGAAGTCATGAAACCCAAGTATTAATTTTTTCCTGAATAATGGAGTATGTAGGACAAGGAAGGTTTCAAACTGGCAATCCTTGGGCTGATTTTGGTATGCACATGTAAATGCATTGCTTGAGCAAGTGTACATACCCTCCCCACCATATGACTTAAAAGAAATGGAAAAGTCTGGGGATTTCACCTAAAAATCCCGATTTATGACCTCCTTTAAATGTGAAATCTCTTGCCACATTGCTCTTATGTTCATTTTGGCAACAGTAAGCTAGAGCTAAGAAGCACTTTCCCAGGGGCGAGAACTCCAAAAAATTACTGCAACTTCCACCAACCCCTATTTTTAAACACTCAGTCCACTTCACAGATTTATGAAACAGCCAGGCCCCTGTAGCAAGCAACTGTGTTTAAGATTCCTGCAAAGCTTGCTATCTGGGTAAAGCTCAGTCTGGATCAGTGAAAGATGAAAATTACAATAATTTTTAAAGAACAATTGTTCTCTTCAAGCACATAATTCATCATAGCATGGAACTAATTGGTGAATCATAGCTTGAATGGGGTATTGCTCCCAGAGTCCTTAGAGAACATCTAGCCCAAACTCCTGATTTTAAGATGAAAAACCTGAATCCCAAAGAGGCTAAGCAACTTGCCTAAGATTTTTATATTGAGCTTCTAAAACAACTGAGATCAGAAATATTTGTTCATGGCTCTTTTTTAGCATTCTGCTGCTTCCATTTAATAGATATGATATTTTCAAATAGGACATGATTCAAATTCTTTTCTGTTTTAATGACCAAGCTCACATTCTATTTCTTTTCAGAAGTCTTCCTTGACTCGCCCAGATTACCAGGGCTACCCCTCGTATAAATTGCTTTAGAATGTATAATCTGTACCTCTCACTTGGGCACTTAATCATCACTTAACTCCAGTGTATTCTTGTTAATACAGTGAGGTTATGAGTTCTGCAAAGGCCGGAGCAGGATTGTATACTTTTTTTCCCCATAATAGCATGAAACACATGGCTGATCCCTTATTAAGTGCTTGATTTATAGTATATAATGCTGGGTTGAAATGAGTCAAAGTAAATAACCATGGCTGTAGCACAAATCAGGAAACTCCATTTACTTGGATGTGAGTAAAATAGCCAGTCCGCTCCCTCCAGAAGAGTAGGGTCAGTGCTTTAACTAAGAACCAAGTTCAACTTTTTGTTTTTTATAGTCCAGCCACTGGTTATCCCTGGACTCTGAGATATCAAGAGATATTCCTTTGTCTGGAAGGATGAAAGAAAGCTCTTTGGCAAGCACCTTCATGGTGGAAAAACCCAAGGGATACTACCTTAACCTAATTGTCTTTTGTCAAATTTAGAATTCCACAGTACCTTTATTGTCCCATTTCATGACCTCTATCAATTTCTACCTTGTATTACAACTTTCTACCCTACATTACAAGTATTGGTGATAATTGAGTTGGACCTTATAGAATAAAAAGAGTTTAATTAGGCAAAGAGGATAGTAGATAAATATCTAAATCAAAGATGATAATGCCAAATTGAAAAGTTCAAGAAATCCTAGAAAGAGTCAATCCTTAGTGTTTCTGGAGGTATCCAGTGAGTATTTTATGTACATTATTTCCTATCTATAGTTTGATACTTCTGGCTCAGAAGTTCTGTTCTTTGCTACCCTGGAACTACTGGACCATTGTTCTTACTTCATGTAAGGGTGGAGGGTAACAGAGGAAATTATAGTAAAACACAGGAAAATACACAGTTTTATTTGTGGTTTTTTTTTTTTGTTGTTGTTGTTATGAAAAGCGTAGGTTCCTGGCATTGCTTGGGAATCAGGGTATGTCATCTCTGGGAATAAAGCTACAAGAATCATTTTTTTTTTACCTTTACTCCCTCAAAAGAACAAAAGTTTGTTTGGAGGCCTTGGATTTAAATACTTCCCAGATTATTAATATTTTGTCATAGCCATTTTTCTCAAGAGAAATGAGAAACTTAATTCTCTAGATGATCTAGTTTAGTATTAACTAAAAGCTTAGATGGTATATTGGCTAATTAGATTCTGAATAAAAATTGGGAGAAAAATTTCAGAAGATGATGTATATTATCTTTGGCTTGCTGTGGGATTGCTAAGTACCCAATTTTGATACTGAGCCTATTTCAAATGCAAGATAATAAATACAGATAAAGGATTTAATACCTCTACTATCTGTAAGTTTTGATTCCATCGTGTGAAAATTAGGCCTGCCCTGTCATGCTATCTTGCAATGACTCTGACAGATGTTGGCCATGCTTATTATAAAAATGACCTGTTTAACTTCATTACTTCTTTATTGGAGCACTCAGCCTTATCCTGGCAATTTAAAATCTATCTTGCAATTTCATAGACAGATCCTCCTGTTTTCTATTAAAGAAGTTTGTTAGGATCAGTGAAGTTATTTCTGTGTTTACCAAAAACTGACTCATATAGACCATTCATAAAAATAGTGATAGAGGTGTAAAATGATCAATGAGAAACTTATATATCAGGGCCTAACTATTCTGGTCATATGCATGATTAATTGTCTAATGATGTAGGAACCTCTAAGATGTCTCTGCTACCTTTGTTAGCCCTCAAACCTAGAAGCTGAAGATAGCAGAATGTAGAGAGCCACAAGAGTCAGAAGGCTTATATTAATATGTAGAATAAATGAAGAAAGAGTAGACCCTGGGGGTAAAGGGGCTGCAACAATTAGTGTGACTGAGGCCTATACCATTTGCTCTTCTGTCCTCAAGCATTTATCAATTGCTTACCATATTCTAGGCTCTATCAGTTACTATAGTCTAAGTAATCTCCTGGATATTGAGATAGGAAGATAAATGAGTTATAGGCCCTTAAGGAGACACCATTAGATAAGGAAGATAGACAGAAATGCAATGTGACCTAAACCTTTCCATTATAGGCACAACATAGATAAAGTGTTTGTGAGTGATTTGGATTACTTAGATTTAGTCATAGTGGAGGTCTCCATTCATAGTGCTTGGCACATAGTACCCAGGGGTAATAGGTGAAATATAGTGAGCACTTACCAGGTGCCAGACACTGAACTAAGCTCATTACATGTATAAATTTCCTTAATTATCATAACAATCCAATAAACTAGGTACTATTATTATCATCCCCATTTTATAGAAACTGAGACACAGAGAGATTAAATAATTTTCCCAAGGTCACAGAGCTAGTAAGCAGTATAATGAGGATTTGAGGCCAGGAAGCATCACTTCAGAAACTGTGTTCTCAATTATCATAATGTACTGCCTCTAATTAAAGGGTAGTTTATATAATTATTCTGATTATTATTTGAAATTCTTTATTTAAAATGCCATTGTCAGTTGATTGATATCAAAATGAAGGTGATTTTTCTTTGTTTTCTATATTGATAGACATTTTGTAATTTCTTTGCTGTTGTGAAACGAAGAAAATTGTGAGTTGTTTTACATTTTACATGAGAGTGATGGTACCATGATAATGATAATAGTTAATTACTAAGTGCCAGATGCTGTCATAAATGCTTTACATTCCTTAACACATATATTCTCACAGCAGCCCCATGGCATAGGTACAATTATTATCCCTGTTTTACACATGAGAAAACTAAAGTAAAGAAACTAACTTACTCGAAATCATATGGGTAAAAAGCAGCAGAGTAGGGATTCAAACCCAGGCCTTTTGCCTCCGTAGTCCATGTGTTCAACCTCCACAGTATACATTTCATGTAATTTTTACAGTTCTGTTTTTTTTTTCTTTTGGAAGGAAGAATATTTGCCTTCCTCCCATCTCCCTCTATGAAGTTACTCCTAGGTCCTCCATTCTGCTTGGGAGAGAGCATGGTGGTGTCCAGGAGATAGAGTATCTGAAGGATATCCATCCATACATACCTTCCAATTCCTTTGATATAGAAGGTAGATTGACAAAACCTTCTTTATGGAATTGGCTTTTCATGCCATGGATGCATAGGGAGCAGTGGGGACAGTAAATGGCCCTGAACAGAGGGCATAGAAAGAGTTAACAAACACATATTGTACGTTTTCTCTGTGTCAGGCCCTTTTCTAGCATTCAGAGAACAGCATTAAACAAAACAGACAAAATTCCCTGCCCTCATATAGTTTACATTCTAGTGGAAAAAGATCAACAGTAAGCAAATTGCCATCAGTGTCATGGAGAAAAGTAGCCCAGAGAGTAGGAATAGAGAATTTCAGGAAGGGGAAGGAGATATTATAATTTTAAATAAGATCATTAGGGCAGGCCTTGCTGAGAAGGGGATATTTAATTTAAAAGGTGAAAGATATGTCCACACAAAAACTTGTGCATAAATGTTCATAGCCATATTATTCATAATATTTAAGAAGTTGAAACAAACCAAATGACCATCAAGTGATAAATGGATAAACAAAATGTGGTACATTCATGCAATGGGATATTACTCAGCAATAAAAAGAAATGAAGTTTGATGTATGCCACAACATTAATGAACCTCAAAGACATGGTAAGTAAAAGAAGAAAGAAAAGGCTACATATTATATGATTCCATTTATATGAATTATCCAGAATATGCAAAATCACAGAGACAGAAAGTAAATTTGTGGTTTCCTGAGTCTGGGCGGGGGGAGTAGTGAGTGACTGTTTCTAGGTACGGAGTTTGTTTTGAGGATGATGAAAATATTCTGAATTGAGATAGTGCTGATGATTATACAACCTTGTGAATATACTAAAAACTACTAAATTATATACTTTAAAATGATGAACTTTATAGTATGTGAATTATATCAATAAAAAATCTTCCAGACAAAGTTAAATTTGGGCAAGGTGTGAGCAAGTGTGGGTGAGTGAAGTCTCTTCAAGTCTAAATGCAACCTTCAAGTCTAAAGGCCCCTGAAAGTAGGAGGCGGTAGGAGTTCACAGCCTTTCCCAACCTGAGGCCCATCCTCTACCAGTAAAGGCCACAGACCATGAGTACTGTACTAGTCAGGCCCACGAGGGCGGATCCCTGAGAGTCATGATGTCACAAAGAGCTCTCAGAACTTTCTAGCCATCTTTGAGCACAGCACACAAGTCTGTCTCAGAGTTGAGTGCTTCACTGAATAGTGTCTTACATAGATTTAAAAAAAATACTGTGTCAAAGCGATTCCCAGATCGCTGGATTTTTGATGGTGATGCCTTGGTGTTCAGATACATGGTCATAACTATAGGTGGGCTGCTCTAACGGGCACGGACTGAAAACTCCACTATTGTCCTAGGGATATGGATAATCCCACCTCAGATGCCAAGTTCTCAAAGGTAAGAGATTGATGAAAATACTACATTCACATACTTAATAAAACAAAAGCCAGAGGGACCTTATTAAAAAACACTTTTTGGTAAATAATTTGCATATCACTTCTACATGATATTCTGTTCATTACCAATTATAATTGTAGAAACACTAATGTTGAACTTATACTTTGAACACTTAAAAGTTAATGTTTCTGTCCACCAACTGATGAATACACAAATTTTAAAATATCCATACAATGGAATACTTTCACTGATAAAAAGGAATGAAGTAACTGATACATGCTACAAAATCGATAAACCTCAAAAACATTATGCTAAGTGAAAGAAGGCAGACACAAGAGGCCACATAGTGTAGGATTCCATCTGTATGAAGTGACGAGAATAGGCAAATCCATAAAGACAGAAAATAGGTAAGTGCTTGCCAGTGTCTGAGGACAGTGGGGAATCGGGAAGTGACTGCTTAATGAGTGCAGGTTTTCCTTTTGATAAAAAATTTCTTGAATTAGAAAGTGGTGATGGTTGTGGAACTCTGTGCCTATACTAAAAACTACTGAAATATATACTTTAAAATGTTGAATTTTGTCATATGTAAATTATGTTTCAATAAAAATCTTATTTTAAAAATACTTCAAAAAATGATGAAGGAAGTGGAGAAAGTTATGCCAATAGCTGGGGAGAGAGAGTTCAAGACAGAAGAAATAGCTAATTCAAAGACTTTGACTTATACTCTAGTGAAATGGGAAGTCATGGGAGGTTCCAGCAGAGGAGAAACATGACCTGACTTGGGATTTTTAAGAATTATTCTGGCGTTTGTGTGGAGAAGAGAATGTAGGAACCCAAGATGTGGAGCAGGGGGACCACTTAGTGGACTTTTGCAATAATCCAGTCAAAAAATGATTGTAGTTTTGACTGGAGTGTTAACAGTGGAGACATCAAGAAATGTTTAGATTTGGGAACACATTTTTAAGTTTGAGACAACAGGATTTCCTGATAAGCTCGATGTAGAGCTTAAGAGAAAGAGGAGTCAGTGATGACTCCTACTTTTTTGACCTAAGCAGCTAAAAGAATGGAGTTGGCTTTTACTGATGGGGGAAGACTATGGTAGTAGCAGCTTAAGGACAGAAATTTTGTACACATTATATTTAAGATGGCTATTAAGTATTCAGTGAAAATTTGAGTAAGCAGTTGTATATATACAGCACACTTGTATGGGATATACACTGTATCTCTTCTTACTGGTAAATATCCATGCAAACTGTTCCTTAATATTTTAATATATTCTCTGTTTATGAGTCTTTCGTTCAAGAGAAAGATCTAGGTGACTTATATATAATCTGGGCATCTCATCACTATATGTTTGTATTTTAAAGCCATAGATCTTTCTCAGTACATGTGTTCTGTTCTGTAATGGGGAGTAAAGAGTGAACAATCCTACCTTCTAGCCAAAAGGCAAATGGATTGTTAGAGAGAAAACATGTTCTATTAGAGAGGCTTGCATATGAATCAGGGGCAAAGCCCTACCTAACTACTTGAGCTGATTGGAGTAAGGGTAAATACATTTTAAAAATGGATCTTTTCCCATTGCTAAAAGGGAAAATAATCTTCCCTCCCTTTGTCAGCACGTTTCTGTGAGAAACCTATTATTTGTGAATCCTTCCTCTGTCCCTTTGATAGGTCTGTAGATCTTCTCTTAGAGTCTAGGTAAGCCTTTTTCCATCTTTACAACTCAGAAATGTTTTCCTTAAGGGTCTGGAAGCCATCTCTTTGAAATGTAAACATTAAGAAATATAGTGCCCCTATTTCCCTGATGCTGTTGGAAGTGTTTTGTGCTGAGTTGTAACCAAATGTTTGTCTTAGTGATAGAAATTATATTATTTCTTCAAAAAAAGGCAATTAGCTAACACAAATAGCTACCTTAAGCCAGATCAATTTGGGATGAACTATGAAAGAATGCATAACAAATAGTATTATAATGTCCTCTTATGGGAAGACAGGTTACCCTTAATCTTGAGAACATGTATGTCATGGATTGTAACTGCTTGATGATGTATAGGGTGGAATTTATTTCCGTATTTGTAATCTCCTAGCAGATTGCCCATAATGTGCATTGTAATCTGGTTTAGGTTTTATTCAATAATAAAATGACTTTCTTTCTTTTCTATATCTCATTGAGAGGATTCTCTGCCTCAACATAATATTCTTAATTTGCCCAACACTGGTGATAAAGGGAAAAAGAAATCTGCAATTTTAAAGCTTCTGTGAATGTCTTGTACCGCTAACACACACACACACACACACACACACAAAGTAAGAAGGGAGAACTCTTTATATATAACTTTAATATTACTTTATATAATATATATTGTGTATACTATAATATATATTTAATATAACTTTATATATAACTTTAATATCACTTTAATCCATGGAGTTTCTGGATAAACTAAGCAACCCAAGTGGCAGTCCCCCTCCCCCAAACTTAAAAGCTCACCCATTTTCAGGCCCAAGGCCCACTTGCCTATTGATTCTCTGAAGTCAAAAATCTGTGGATAAAATTACTTAAGTGTGGGCAACAGTGAGAAACTTCACACCAAACAGGACTGGTATTGCCAGATAAACTATAGCACTCCAGTTAAATTCAAATTTCAAATGAATAAATTTTTAGTATAAACATGCCCAAAATATTTCACAGAATATGCTTATACTAAAAAAGTAGTCATTGTTTTTGAGTTTTATTTAAAAAGTCAAATATATAACTGGGCTTCCTATATTTTTACTTGCTAAAGGTGACAATCCTGGAAAAGAATAAAGCTTACTCCAGACAATCCTGGGAACCAACTATTTCTTCTTCCCAAGGACCCTTCCCCAGAGGTAGCTATAGTACTCAAGCTATCAAGTTTAGCTGCTAATTTTTAATTCTCAGAGGAAAGAAGCTCACCCCAGACATAGTGAAAAAATCAAGGGAAATAGATATTCTTTCTAGACCATTATAATAGATAAGCCTTTAGAAAACCAATCAAATTCTGCATGAGAAGGAGAATGGTATAAATGCATTCTGTCTGAAAGTCAAAGGTCAATGGAGGTGCCAAGACAAGTGCCAAAGATGTTGGAATTTGGAGAACAGATCAATTAAGGACCCCTCTCCAGCTGTCTTGAGTGTGTCTGTGTGTATGTAGTTTAGCAACAATTTGCCTAGAATAGTAGTTCTTGTCATAAAAAAAAATGTCTGTGGATATTGGATGGAGGCCATTCTCTTAGGAACAAAAAGGTATTTGGAACCGTTATGCTAGGTATTGCAAAAGTAATGACTAGCAAGACAAAACTGTTCTCATGTAGCTTACACTCTGGTGAAAAAGTTATGCAAATAAACAGGCAATTAAAATATAGTTGGATTAAGTGGTATGATCAAGGAATTACAAACAACTGTAGTAAAATTAAAGAGGGGTATTTAACACAGTCTTTGAGTCAGATGAAGTTTCCTGCAGGAAGACTATTTTAGTTGAGATCTTAAAAATGAGTAAGAGTTAGTAATTGATCAACACTTATTAGTATGTGCACATATGGTAGTAACGTTCATTGGGTGTGGGGAAGGTGGGAAGGGTCGGGATGGGTATATTCACACCTCATGGGTGCGGTGAGCACTGTGTCAGGGATGGGCATGCTTGTAGCTCTGGCTTGGGTGTGGCAAAGGAAATACATGTAACCTAAACATTTGTGCCCCCGTAATATTATGAAATTAAAAAAAGTATCATAAAAAGTTCAGTGGGGTTGTAAAGGGTGTATTAGGCAGAGGAACTAGCATGTGCAAAGCTCTGGATATGAGAGAGGAAATAAATATTTGTGAAACTATACACAGTTTAGTGTGATTAGAACATGAAATACTACTACAGAGGGATGGAGTGGTTAGTGAGAAGAGATGGGACTTGCACTTGCATGCCTTGTTAAGACATTTGAGTTTAACTCAGTATGCAACGGGAAGCCTTAAGGCAAGGCAAGAGGTGGCATGATCAGATTTCTGCTTTATAAAGATCAATGAGACTGCAGTATGAAAAGTAGTTTAGAATGGGAAAAGTTTGTATGCAGGGAGACTTGTTGAGAGGAGGATGCAATGGTCTAGAGAGAAAAGGGTGGCTCCTTCTAGGGAAGTGACATGGGGATGGAGAGGAAAGGTGTATTCCAGGGATATTTAAAAGGTACAGGTCATAAAATACTGGTGTTGATTAGATGTAGGGAATGAGATAGAGGGAGAAATTACAGTGCCCGCTGGCACATTATTTCCTAATTCCCATGCTTGAAAATCCTGTTTTTAAAAGATTGAATTCATTTTGACTTGACCCCTGAGTTACTCACATGTATATGAAGCACAAATGATATCTGGCAATGAAATGAGCTTCTTGTTTTCCTGAGCAACATGAGGTGAGGTCTCATGTGCAAATTCTCTTTCACCCTTAAGACTACAATAAAATACATCCTACTTGGCATTACATTTTGGAGCAGTTTGCCCTTTACTAACTCAAACGCACGCTGATTTAAATGCATCATTTTTGAGAGAGATGAATTTCCTTGTCACTATCACAGATGCTGATAAACAGCCCAAAGCAGAATACATTATCAAGTAAACAATAAGAAATACAAATATTTATCCAAAGTACCCATAACTAGCATTCTGCTGATTATTGTAAATGCAGCAACTGAGGTGAGAGAGTTTAGAAATAGATAAGAAAGTAAAAATTGTAAAATGTAGCCTGATAATTTTACATTTTTATTTAACATATTTGGCCATGAAGACCAAAATTTGTTGTGTACAGCGTGGTAGGGAGATGGAGTAAAATGGTTAATGGCCTTCAAAATTATTCTCAACTAGCCAGAATATTCAGACACTAATATTTTTCACTGTCATTTCACTTATAGTTCTGAACAGTTCTTACATAAAGTGGGCATTAAAAACTATTTCTTAAATAAATGTATAGCATGTGCATAACCAGCTACCAACATGATATACAAATAATAATTGATTAAGTGTGTATAAAACTTAAAACTAGACACAGCATTTCTTGATTCCTTTAATAATTCACTAGGTACTTTAGAATATTTAAAGAGTTTAGGGTCATTATATTTAACATTGATGATTATTGACTAGTGTTTTAGTTAGAAATGTAAAGGTATTAAGTAATTCTCTCCTTGGCACAGGACAAGGCCTGGAGGATTAATTTTTTAGTAAATTCCTGTCATTATCTTGCTTAGTTACTACTTGTCTTTTGTAGTTGCCAAGGTGCTGAAATTATACTTATTTGAATATCCTAAAGGTTTAAGTTCAATAAAATTAAATATTTGTTGTTCTTTTCAGTTTTAAGACATGTTCAATCCCAAGAAAGGGGTGCTTTATTAAATAATAAGTATTTCCAGCCCATGGAATACTGTAATGCTCAACACCCAACCTTAATTGATTTAAGAGTTTTGTTTGAGAGAGAACACTCAAGTAGAATAATAATTAGTGTTTTTACCAGAATTACTTTATTTCATGTTTTCTTCCATGCTTAAATAAATGATATTAAAATGGTACATATTTATGCAAGCTTTTCTTTGGAAAAAGAAGAACTTAAATAGTCATATATCTACTGAAAAATATATATTGTATGCTTTACAGAATCATTTTTGTATCCTATTCACAGGCTTTTTTTTAAAAAAAATATTGTTTTAACAAGTATAGTTCAGAAAATTAAGGCTATATAAAAATTTTTAAATGACATAGCAGATATTGTAATGGCTTCTGTATCCGTCAAGGTCTCACCAGGAGACAGAATCTAACTCAATGTTTCAGGAGACTGCTTAGAAAGAAGATAGTCTGGGCTAGGGGGATTCATAAGGGATTTGAAGTTGCCCAGTATGTAACCACAATAGGAAGCCATTGCCTCTCTTAGGTCTAAAGAGGCAAGGAAAGAGAATGGTATTATGGTAGTTTAGTGAGAGTTGTGAGCTGAAGAAGAGGGGCCATCCTACAAGAACTGTGAGCATAGAGAAACCACAGTGAGACAGGGAAGGAGTGTAGGTGGGGCTAAATATAGGTACCTCTCTTCTCTCTCTCCCTCTCTTTCAGTGCTCCAACCTCTTGCTGATGCCGCCTAACTAGAAGTAAGAACCTAACTAATATTAATAGCTATCAAAAAGCTCCAGTAATGCTGTTAGTAGAGATTAGCCTTCCAAGAGTAACGGACAGGTCAGGAAAGGGTAGAGAATGGATCTGCAGAAGAGAGGATAGAGACACACAGAAAGTATCACAGCTTCAGAAAGGTGAAGCATCTTTTTTCTCTTGAACACATCTGGACTTCAAATCAATTCTTATAAGCAAATAATGCCAACTTTGTTTTTGATGCATTACTGAGGTATCTTGGGATCTTTTTGAAATCTTGAAACTTGGAGACTGAAAATGACAAGTTAGAAATACACAGCGTGAGAACAACAGTACTTCCAAGTGAGTAGAAACTGTAACTACTTTTTACCCCTTTTCATGGTGGGCAAGATCCACCTTGCTTAGAAATCAGGCAGTGTTTGAACTGTCTAGAGATCATTTTGTATTTTGGTGTTCTTTTCTTTCCTATTTTTCTTGACATACAAAAGTTATCTCAGTTTATCACTCATTTTGAAAAATAGGAGTATTCTTGTTATAAAGAACACAGAACTGCAAGTATACTGGCAAAATATCAATTAATGGTCATTGTCAGTACTGGGAGAAAAATCTGCTGCAAAAGAGATTGAACCAAATCGTAGTATATACATGCTCTATCTATAGGGGACAGCATCTAATAAATGATAGTGGTAATTATTATTTATTAAATACTTACTATGTACTAGGCTCACTCTGTATATTATTTCATTTAATTCTAATAACAATTCCGTGACTTAGATATAATTATCTCCTTTTGAAGATGAGGTAACCAAGACTCAGAGATGAAATATTTTTCCCAGAGTCATTGTTCTCTGTGTAAGAATGTGAGTTTAGTGTTGCCAGATTTCATGAATTTCCAAAAGAAGTGTGGAATCTAGGTGTTTGTGTGAAAGTTCTCCATGTTTAAATGTAGGTAAACTTTTTAATGGTTTTCTGGTCAAAGAATACACATTTATAGGTGTAATAGAGTTTATGTTTATGATTAGACTGTTTATGTTTATTTTTTTCTCTATTTTTTTCTTTTAATTTCAGCATATTGTGGGGGTACAAATGTTAAGGTTATGTATATTGCCCTTCTCCCCCTCGAGTCAGAGCTTGAAGCCTGACCATCCCCCAGATGGTGCACATCGCACTCATTATGTATGTATATACCCATCCCTTCCTCCCCCCTCCCATCTGCCTGACACCCGATAAATGTTGTTCCTATGTGTCCACTTAGGTGTTGATCAGTGAAACCAATTTGCTGGTGAGTACATGTGGTGCTTATTTATCCATTCTTGGGATACTTCACTTAGTAGAATGGGTTTCAGCTCTAT